>SNQN01000976.1:0-111615 GCA_008642245.1 Bassia scoparia
CTTCGTGTCTCGATCAGAAACGATGCTCAAAGGCATGCCATGTAAACGAACAATTTCCTTGAAATAAAGATCTCCAATATGAGTTGCATCATCCGTTTTTTGGCAAGGGACAAAGTGTGCCATCTTTGAGAAACGATCGACCACCACCATTATTGCATCTTTTCTGCGTTGAGTTCTTGGTTAAGCAATAATGAAATCCATGCTCACACTTTCCCAAGGTGTAGAAGGGACGGGCAAAGGAGTGTACAAACCTTTGTGGAATGTTTTCTTGGACATTTGGCAAGTAGTGCATTGTTCCACAATTTTCTCCACATCTTTCAACATCTTTGGCCAGTGAAAGTGTTCTTGTAAGATGTCCATCGTCTTGTGTACCCCAAAGTGACCAGCAAGACCACCACTATGCCCCTCACGAACCAAAAGCTCACGAATCCCACACTGAGGAATGCAAAGTTTGTTTCCTTTGAAAAGAAAACCATCATGTGTTGTGAACTCACCAGTAGGGTTTGRGAGAATCTTMGAAAAGATTGGATCGGTCTGATAATATTCCTTGAGAATTTCAAACCCCAGCACCTTAGTTTCCACCATAGCCAACAAATAATTCCTCCTTGAAAGCGCATCAGCCACCACATTCGTCTTTTCTTCGTTGTACTTAGCATGGAACGTGAAAGATTGCAAGAACTCAACCCACTTCGCATGTCTATGATTCAATTTTTGTCGTCCATTGATATACTTCAAAGCCTCATGATCAAAATTTAAGATGAAAGGCTTAGGGCGCAAATAATGTGACCAATGATCAAGAGATCGAATAATAGCATAGAATTCACAATTGTAATTGGAATACTTCAGTTTTGCACCGTTCAATTTTTCACTAAAGTATGCAATAGGGAGACTTTCTTGAATCAAAACACCTCCAATGCCGACACCACTTGCATCGCATTCAACCTCAAAAAGCTTCGCAAAATCTGGTAATGCGAGAATTGGCGCATGGCAAAGCTTCCTTTTGATGGTATCAAACGCTTGTTGAGCCTTAGGGTTCCATTCGAACTTCTCCCCCTTCTTTGTCAATGTAGTAATTGGTTCCATGATTGTTGAGAAATTCGGAATAAAACGCCTATAGAAACTTATAAGGCCATCGAAACTTCGAACCTCATGAACATTTGTAGGTGCCAACCAAGTGGAAATAGCTTCAACTTTCGAAGGATCGACATGTATCCCCGTACAAGAGACAATATAACCAAGAAAAGCGATACTTGACACCATAAACTCACACTTTTCAAGTTTCCCATACAATTTCACATCCCTCAATTTTTCAAAGAGTAATTTTAGATGATATAAATGTTTAATTTCAGTTTTGCTATAAATCAGAATATCATCTAAATATACCACGATGAATTTATTACGGAAGGGAGGGAGTACCTCGTTCATGAGTCGCATGAAAGAACTAGGAGCGTTGCACAGTCCAAAAGGCATCACCATCCATTCGTACAATCCTTGTTTTGTTTTGAAAGCTGTTTTCCATTCATCCCCTGCACGAATTCTCATCTGATGGTATCCACTCCATAAATTAATCTTGGAAAAGATCGTAGAACCAAGTAGTTCGTCCAACATATCTTCCAACCGAGGCATTGGAAATCTATATTTGATTGTGATATTGTTGACGGCCCTAGAATCAATACACATACGCCAAGTACCATCTTTCTTTGGCACGAGCAAAGCTGGAATGACACAAGGGCTTATGCTTTCACGAACATATCTGCGATCAATCAATTCTTGAATTTGTCTTTCAAGTTCTTGGCTTTCTTYAGGATTGCATCMATAAGCGGGCTTGTTTGGGAGAGGTGCGCCTGGAATCAAATCAATTGCATGTTTTATTCCCCTTAAAGGAGGTAATCCCTTAGGTAATTCATCAGGGAACACATCTTGAAACTCGTCCAATAACTCAAGTAATTGTTTATTAGAGTGCGTGATTGGATTAGTAACCAAGCTATGTTTGACAACAAGAAGATATCCTTTCCTTTCAGCATCAAGTTCCACAAGAATATCTTTAGAGTTAAGGAGAAAAATACCTTTTTCTTGTTGTTGAATACCCTTAGGGATCGGTTTCATGGTGCCTTGGATGGAATATGTATTTCTTCCCGTCCATGGAAACCGTATACACATTAGTTTCTCCATCATGAATCACCTTCCTATCAAACTGCCATGGTCGTCCAAGAAGAAGATGACAAGCACTCATTGGTAAGATATCACACCAAAATTCATCTTTATAAGGTCCTATGGTGAAAGGCACTAAAGATTGTCGTTGAACGTTCAGACCACTGGAATCATCGACCCAACTCAACTTGTAGGGTTTGGGGTGTGGTCTCGTTTCAAGATTCAACTTGTCCACCATTGCTTGAAACGCCACATTAATACAAGAACCACTATCAATGATGACACTACAACCCTTATCTTGGACAAGTGCAATAGTACGGAATAATTTCTCTCGTTGAAGATCGTCATCCCCTACATTAGAGTGCAAGATTCGCCTTATAAAAAGTAATTGAGCGTCGTCATACGTGAAGCAATCAAATTCTTGATCAAGATTTTCGTTGGAGATGTCTTCTTGAGGGTTTTCTTGGACCAAGATTTCAGCATCTTGAAATTCTTGGATTGTAAAAGCCTTCTTATTTGGACAATCTTTCTTTAGATGACCTCGCCCATGGCAATTGAAACACTTTCGTCGATCCTCTATATCATTGTTGCCTTGAGGAATGGATGGCGCAATCCCCTTCGAAATTGGCGTGGGTGTAGGAACACCAGAAGATATAGTCGAGGATTGAGTCCCCTTGAAAATAGGTCGTTGACTATATGCAAGATATCGTTCTATCTTCTCTGCTTTATGACACATATCCTCAAAATCAATAAAGTGCGCAAGATCAAGTTGATTAGATATGTACCGTTTAAGTCCTCGTTGAAAACGTGCCATCTTTTGTGCATCTTTCTCCGCAATGTCCCAAAGAAGAGTGAGTCTTTCAAATTCCCGCATGTATTCGCGAACGGACTTGTTGCCTTGAATTAAAGAAGTCAACTTCAGGTAATTTTGGTGCTCGAAATCCCTAGGAACAAACTTGTTGATGACTTCCTCCTTTAATTGTTTCCAAGAACAGATTGGGTATTGTTGCTTTTGATGACGAAGTTCTTGCACATGGTCGAACCATAAGGATGCATGCTTTGTTAATCTTAGAATTGCTACCCTGCAACTAGTAACATCATCATATTCTTTAAAAGCAAAGTAACAATCTAGTTGCCTTACCCAATTGTGGACTTGTTCGGGCTCCATTGTACCATCAAATTCTAGAATATCCGTGATCTTGATGTTCTTGATGTCATCATGACGAGTTGGACGTTCCTTCTCATCCTCATCTGAACCTTGGAATTGAGCAAAATATCCTGAATTGCGCTTTTTATCCATATTTTGCATTGCGTCAAATCTCCCCGTTTGAACATTGATGCTTTCTTGAAGAGTGTCACAAGTGGATTTCAACTCCTTGTGTAGTGATGACACTGTTGTATTTATACTTGCAATTGCCTTGCTAAGTTCATCAAATCGTTGATCCATTATTTGTAAAAAAAAATCTGGTGAAATCGCCTCAAAAAACGTGTAGAACTCCTCGAAGAATCGTTGGCTCTGTTACCAATTTGATGTGGATTTATAAGGAAAGAATCCTCACAAATCCAAGAAACTAAAGAACGAGTGTTTGATTGTGTTTAAAAACTGAAAATAACTTCGAATCTTTAAGGGACTCGAAGGATCTTAACTCACAAAGTGGAACCAGCTCCTAAAAGGAACAACCGACAATGTAGCTGATCAAGTGAATTTCTGGACCAACCACAAAACTCACAAGGTTTTCTCTGAATTAACAAAGAGGAATTTTTAACAAGAATAATCTGAATTTTTATTAAAGAACTCGAACCTATTTATAATACGAAATAATATCTAAAACTAACTAAGATATTTATGAAAAGATATAAATCTTATCCACAAAATATCCTAACTAACTAATAAATATCCTAACAAACTAATCTAATCTAAACTAATTCGGACCAAATAAAATAAAATAAGATAAATCTAATTAATCCTAACAACCAGATATATCTAGATTTCTTCATCCTTCCAATTTTATTCCAAAGTCGAGCTGATCTTCTTTTTGCAGGTGATTTCCTTCAAGATATGTGACCATTCGAAAATAACTATCCTGATATTTATTGTTAATTTCTAGATCAATAGGATAATTTTCCAAAATAGCCAATGAATCCTCATCAAGATTGGTTTATGTGGTTAGCTTTGGCTGAAGGGTGGTATAATACTAATTTCCACAATTCAGCCCAAGTTACCCCTTATGAGGTGGTCTACAACTAACCCCCACCTCTCCATTTGCCCTATCTGCCAGGGGAATCCAAGGTAGATGCTGTGGATAGATCATTGCAGAGAAGGGAGCAGATGATTAGGACTCTCCAATTTCACCTCACTAGAGCTCAAAACAGAATGAAGGTTAAGGCTGACAGAAGGAGAAATGACAAAACTTTTGAAGTTGGCAATTGGGTTTAGCTTCAACTACAGCCCTATAGAAAACAGTCAGTGAGTAGAAGGAGTAATGAGAAGCTCTCTCCTAAGTACTATGGTCCTTTCCAAGTACTTGAGCAGATAGGAAAGGTTGCATATAATCTCAAGCTCCCATATGAGTCTAAGGTGCATCTTGTGTTCCATGTCTCTCAATTGAAGGCTTTTAGGGGAATTCTGCCAATAATTACTCATATTCAACCCTGGTTGCATGGGATTGATGCTGGAAAGGAAATCCAACCAACTACATTCATTGATAAACGGGTAGTTAAGCATTAAAATCGAGTTGTTGTTCAATATTTGGTTCAATAGGAAGATTGTGCGGTGTCGGATGCAACTTGGCAGTTTGCTGAACAATTTGAAGCAAATTTTCCACAATTCAATATTCAAACTTGAGGCCAAGTTCTTTTGAAGGAGGAAGGAATGTTACAGCATGCAAGTCACGTGCCTCAGTTAGTTAGAGTTTGTTAGATAGATTAATGTACAAACTGTTAGTTGTTGTTGTAGATTGTTATTTCTGTTATTAGCATTACTGTATATATGCTTGGATTGAGCTAACTTTGAGGATCATGCTTAATAATACAATAAACCTCCTTCTCTATCTCTCTCTCTCTTCTCTCTCTCTCTCTTCTCTCTCTCTCTCTTTTCGTTCTGGTTCAGTGAGGCTGCCTCACCATTTCCACCATTGATGCTCTATTTCAAGCTTGAGGTTGCCTTAGCTGTTACACATTCCCAACACTTCAAAGTGTTCGTCAACAGAAGGAGCATTGAAGCTGCGCACAATTTCTTTATAAGCTGTTATGTCACGTTTCAGCCGTAAACCCCCACTGGAAAGTAGAAAACATACAAAGAGATGAAATATGTCATACTGTATATTACAGAGTGTGGGATTAAACAATGTAATGGTGCAAACAAGGAATCCAACATAGCAAGTCGCCTTGTTTAATACGAAGTATTTTAGTCCAATAGCGGCCATTTTAGTCAAATAAACCTACTTTTGGAACTAAAACAAGAAACAAGCAACATGACATGCAGGATTTATAGCAAAATAACAACCGAAGTAGAATCACATGCAACAACACCTTAAAACAAGAATATCAGTCCATTATTTCGCTAATTGTACAAAGGTAGAAGTGGTTGTCAAGTTAATATTAGAAAAATGTGAGAGACTAGAAAGTTTTCTGGGCAATAAGACAGTAACAATATAGAGGAAAGTTTGTTGATTTACTTTGATTGAAAGATGAAGATTACAGATAGTTACTAGCTTGAGGCTATCACTCTCAAAAAGTGAGTTTAGGCTCACAACTCTCTAGCAATAGCTTGAAGCCATAACTCTCATTACAAGGTTGGATAKACATAAAACATAATGTAACCTGCCAACATTCCTTACCAAAAGATCACATGATCACCAACCTTCCTAGACTTCATCTCCTTCAACAGTTTTGGTTGTTTCTTCATTGTTGTCAATAGTTACGGGAATGTTGACTTGTTATGGCCTAAAAGCACCTCTCCTTCTTTGAATATAAACTTGCAATTGTGCTAATTGTGGCTGATCTTGACCTTAACTCTCTCTATCCATTACAAAAAATATCAATGATTCCTACTGACTACTGTATACAAATCCTCTCGGTACCTAATAATTATCAGCAGCATAATGCTCAATTAGTTCAAACAATTTCCAACGTAAGTGTTGAAGTCTTGAAGAATAAGATGAACRTAATAAAAAAGGATAGTGCTTGTGTAGTTAAAAAGATATTTTCACCTCTGACATTGAAAATTCCACTGTTGTAGAGAGAGAGAGAGAGAGAGAGAGAGAGAGAGAGAGAGCATGTGGAAGAAAGGGATATTATAAGAATTCAAATGCGCGAAGGGGGATGAGAAATCAAGAACAAAGATCAAATTGAATGAAACTACTATGTTTACTTCCAAAAAATATAAATATATAAAAACCAAAAAACTACTCCTACTATGTCATAAATATGTACTTAATTCTCAGCTTTAATTCGTTTGATAGTATGGCCAAAATCCTTCTCACCCTTCTTAATTCAAGAGTCCTCATTAGAATATTGGTTCCTAATATATATCTAGTCATAGAAAATAGAAAGTACTGAAAATGAAAGGGTTGTTCATTATCAATGACCACATGAGGATCCTTAGCTAACCTACTTCTAATTAATACATTTTAAGAATAATATGAACAAAATGGCCTAGAAAATTACCCTAGACATCCAAGTCTCCGCAGCCCACAGAACGAAGGTCCCTTACAAGTTTCTTTGTTTTCTCATATGCCACAGCTAAACTTCTTAGGTACTGAACCAAACCAAAAACAGAAGAAAGTAAGTTCGTCCAAATGTAAAAAAAAAACCAGAAATAAAAACAAAACTTGTATATGTAGAGAAAGGGTGTTCTAGAGATGGATTCACAACTTACTACTAGAATCCCACCCTCCTCCATTGGAGATGGGTGGCAAAGGGATGGTTTTAGCAATAACTTGTCCAAAAGAGCTGTGACTCCTTGTTCCAAAACTTTCTGCAGCAAGTTGCAAAAACAATAAACAAATGGATTTACATTTACCAACACATAAGGTGCTGCTGCACATATGTGACTATTAGACAACACTGATAAAGCCTAAAACCATTGATCATGAACAAAATCAAGATTTGAAAAGAAGGAATTTGAATTACAATTTTCGACATAGGTACCTAGGCAAGGATTGCCATAACTTCATTTGGAGAAGGAAATAAAGCCATTATCATTGTAGATTCTTTTCTTACAATATCTGACACAATTTGTCACAGAATAAAAAACTTGGACATGCAGAAATGCCCCCAAATAATCCAATATCAGAATCAGGCTACTCTTGCTTTCAAGGAAAATTAAAGGAAAGCTTCTTCATATTTTTTTTGCTAATCTTTCTTCTACATTAAATAATAAAGTACATCAAGAATGAAATACTAACCTACTATCTCCTTGTATAATGAGGAAAGCCCCCGAGCAACATTACTAGGATTGCCTTGTGAACCCTGCTCATAAGCAACCAATCTATTATCTGCACTCATGATCTCCACATCAATAAACATTGGGCGAGTAGCCATAGAGTGTTGCATGGCGTTGCTTCCCCGATTAAACTGCTCAGAAAGGGATCGAACAAGTCAATGATCTGAAAGCAAGCATATCATCAGTAGACTATTGCACACAGAGAGGAACATCTAAATATCTAATTGCTGTAAAAAAAGACACGAACAATGCAATTTTTAAAAAATCCTATCAAATGAATGAAGCATAAAAAATTACACTGTCATTGTTGTAGTCTTTCTTGCTTATTGATTTATGACAGCATAGCATGTGAAATTGAGCATTGACCCTAGTGAATGCTTAACTAATTGATTATATGACACTAGAAAAACATAGGCAAGATATAAAAGACTTAGTATTAGACCAGAGAAAGCAAAAAATCTGAAGTGAACTCCATGCAACAGGCTTAAGGGTCAAGACTGACGGGTCTCAGTTGAGAAGAACATCTGGAGAAATATATACAAATAGGGTAAGATTATGAGAATTGTGTAAATTTGAATTAATTGGACTTAAAAGCAATTCCAGTCCCACAACTACATAATAGAGTAGAATGAGTCTTTTTTTTTTTGAAAAGTACTTCCTCCGTATTAAAAAAAAGTGTTACGCTTTGATAATATATGTGAGACATATTTTATTAAAGTGTAACATTTTTTTGATACGGATGAAGTATATAGGATTTCTCATTACCATACTTTATATGATTGAAAGTGTGTTATATGTAATTGTTCACTATCATCGATACTGTTTATTAGGTCTTAGAAGTTAGCTATCAATGGTCAAACTTGTTTTCTAATCTATTAAAGATCAGTATTGGATTAGAGAGTTTAGTGACATAATAGAAAATCAACTATACTCAACCCCTACAAGATAACTCACCCCCAAAAGTTACTTTTTCTAGCTCTTTGAAGACACTACCTATATGACTCATCCACTAAAATCCTAAGAAGCATGATAGCCTATAAATTGTACTGTCTCCACGATTTGGATACCAATAAAACTAGGAAGCAGAGAGGAAAAACTGGAGAAACATTTCAAAAACTTAGAAGAGATATGTCTCTATAAGAGAAATGTGCCACATTGCTAAGTATATAATGTTATTGAAGCTTTGTGTACCACATATATGTTACCAGTTGCTGAGTAATTTGGATGTTTGATGCTCTCTTCTTCTCCTACCCGCTCACCTCCCTCTCTCATCTCATTTCACCATTCGTTCCTTTCTCTTTGCCTCGTCGTCCAACAAAGTAGCTAACAATTGACACTTACTTTGGCCTTTCAAAATATAATTGTCCTTCCTTTCTTTGTTTTAACAATAATGAAGTACATCATCCATTCCCATTTGTTTACCCTCTTTGGAATCTAGACATTATTGAAAGAAACCCATAAATTTTTCACTTATAAGAAAAAATATGATCATGAGTCTATGTTGCAACAGTTTGTATAGATAGATCTATACAACCACTTTGAAATGATCTATATCACATTAGATCAAACCATTTAATACAAAAGCCCAAAAAACAATCGGTACTATTTTATAGAACACTACGAAAAAAACTTATACATACACTAGTATTAAAAGGCACAAAAGCTGCGGTTATTTAAGGCCCAAAAGTTATGGTTTTGAATCGTAGCTTTTGGACGTACAGCTTTTGACAAAATACCTCAAAGCTGCGGTTGCTGCGGTTTTTAGCAAAAACTGCAACTTTTGATAGCCCCAAAAAAATATTTAAAAACGAAAATTATTCAGAACTCATTAATAATATTTATATTATATRAATAATATTGTTGTATTGTTCTTTTTATAAAAGCAGTAATTTTTTCAAACAAAACTAATAACTAAACAAAAAAAACTTGTATATATATATTGATTATGTAAATGATTAGAGTACATTAAAATTTACATGAGAAATTTAATAAGTGAACATCCAAATTGATGAAGTAATCCAGAAACAAAATTGAATAAAATCCTAAACAAAAATGAACACTAGAAACCCTATATCTTCAAATCAACATCTTCATCTTGCGGTCATCATCTTCACTAACTCATCGTAGTCATCAACGTAATGCAACTAAAAAAACACATGTTTAAACCAAAAAAATCATAATCGCATATCAAAATTGAATAAACCCAGAAATTTAACATTGAACTTCAAAAATCACAACTTTTTACAAAAAAAAAAATAATCAACTTGGATGCAATTTATCAACCCGGAAATTTTAGAAAAAAAAGAAACTTGAATTCAATTTATATGCCAAAATCATACAACAAAAATGAGATATTAAAGAAAATCCTAAAATGAAAAGCCAATAAAAACAAAGCAACGAAAAGCCAAAAAAACCAAAAAAAGATATCTCAAACCAGAAAACGAGATCTCAAACCAAAACCCATCAGCGGCCTGTACAAAGAAGCACGGGTTAACAAATTTGCAATTCTCATCACTCCAGCACAATCTCAGACATCACACCGACAAAATCGCATACCAATTCCCTAATTTAATAAGCGATTGATTTTTGTAGCATCAAAACCCTAATAAAAAAAAAGCACTAAATTCACATGCATTTTCTCAAATTAACCCAAAAAAAGTCATCCACAAATACAATTCCCAACTTACAATCACTAAATTAACACAAATCCAAACACCGCATAGCACATTTCAATTAAAAACTCATCAAATTATTCAAACAATACTCAACAAATCGAATCAACAAAAAACCCTCAAAAAGGGAATCTGAAAAATTCAACTCACAAGCATATAAAAATCATTGATAAACTTGAAAATTCAAAATCAAAATCATTGAAACACTTGAAAAATTCCAGAAAAAAATATATATTCATCAAAATTTCAATATGAATTCGTCAAAAATAACTAAAACAAAATCAGCAAAGCAAAATATTCATCAAAATTTCCAGATCTACACTTGAAAGTTAGCAAACCCAAAATTGAAAAGACAAAATCGAAAAAAATCCAAAAATGAAAATAAAATTAGTAAACCTAGATCTCGCGACCAAAAATAAAATRAGCCTCGACCGTTACTCCACTGCCACCCCTTTCAACATCATCCTCGACAACCGCCTCAAGCCGACAACAACCCAAATCCACGACCCGTCCAACACCCTGTTGTCTCGGTTTAAGAAAAAAATTCACCCAAAAACTAAAAGTTCGACAGTTTCTTTGATGTTATAGATTTAAAGAAAATAAAATCAAAATTCAAAACCGAAATGGTGAAAGGCGTGAATGGTGAAAGAGATGAGAGGATGAAAGAGMAGAGAGATTTGAAAGGGAGGAGAGAGAAGTGAAAGAAAGAAAAGAGGCGTGAAGAGATCAGAGGAGAGTGGTTAGGGTTAGGCTTTTGTTGAATAAATATGAGAGTATTATTAAAAGGGCCGGTTTTGTTATTTTAGTTGGGCTACATATGTTCGTCCAATATGAGGCCCACATTTTGATATTTTGATTTAATTTTTTTTTTAACAAAGTCAAAAGCTAAAAAAAACCGCAGCTTTTGTGATATTTCTATTTTTTTGGGCTCTAAGAGGGTATAAAAGCTGCGGTTTTTTAATAACCGCAACTTTTGCGGTTTTTACATAACCATACGTAGCATTTGAGGTGTAGCTTTTGTCTATTTTTCTACTAGTGATATATCCTTAAAAATAGCCATAAAAAAATTTGTTTCCGAAAATATCGATCTTCTCCTTGATTTTTTAAGGAAACATTCTCTTTTATTTTGAAATCTCTCAATAATTTTTTTTAACAGTTTTTAAAAAATGCAAACATGTTTTTGACAATATATAATTGCTTTATAAAATAATTTAATTATTTACCAACTAGAGTTGGCTTGAGTGGTTAAGGGCCTTAAGCTCCTTAACCAACACTAGTAAAAAAAAGCACAAAAGTTGCGGTTAATTATGGCTCAATASCTGCGGTTTTGAACCGCAACTTTTGGGCCTACAGCTTTTGAAAAAATTCCTCAAAAGCTGCGGTTATATAACCGCAGCTTTTGACACCACAAAAGCTGCGGTAATTGCTAAAAACCGCAGCTTTTGATAGCCCAAAAAAAATAAAAAATTGTTTTTTTTGTTATTTTCATCCTAAAATGATAACCAAAGTGATTCCTATACATATAAATATCAATTTCCATTAAAATTGGGTAAGAATTACAAATAAAATAGTATTGTTACAAAATCATACAATGTATGATAAATTTTATTAATACAATGCAAATATTATGAATCACAACTTAAATCACAATTGGGTAAGAAAATTACAATGTACGATAAATCTGAGCAGCAAGGCCCACTGACCTCTGAATCGGTGCAGGTCAGAGCAGTAGCTGTAGGCCCTCGGCAATAGGGGCAGCAACAAGCCCCTGTCCAACAGTCCAAGGGGCTGCGTTGGGTTCTGCCTTGGGTACTGTGCCTGTATTGCTGCACCAAGGCAGTGCAGAACGGAGCAGAGGTAAGCAGGTGGCTCCCTTCGCGTGGCAGCAACGACACCAAAATCTGAACGCAAGCCTGAAGTTATCATTACACAATTTTCGAATTAAATTGCAAAGAGATGAACATAAAAGAACCTCGTAGATAACATAGAAACATATAGCATGATCTTTTAAAAACAAGTCAGTGATAATATTACTCATACTAAATATGCAATTTCTATCATTATTTAAGGTTTTCTCATGACATTCACTTTAGATTCCTGCTGCATGCTCATAACCTTATGAGAACATGGCACAATTAGAGCTCAACTTATTAACAAGTACACCCTGCCATTTACAAAAACATAGAGTAGCATTATAATATAATCAAACAACTATAAGCCCTTAGACATACAGTATGCAAAAGTTTAAGATACTAAATAAACACTACTCTGAATGCAGAATGAAATCAGCTAGAAAATACTTCAAACCAGTTCAAGACTAGGACTCTAAATAAAAGAGCTAAACATATTGGATATGACATAAAAGGTAGAATCACTAGGTAGTTCTAAATAAAATAGTTGACCCAAAGAAAATCAACTATGCATACATATACACAGTAGTAAGTTTCTATTCCATTATCAAGCTAAGCAAGTCCATTGTTATTAAAACTTTTTATTATTCTTACTAAGAATTAACAAAGCAAGAACTAGAGTGGTTTGATTATAGTTCAGAACGAACTTGAAATCTGCACTCCATCAGGTATAGTGATATGCTCATATTTTATAGCACTTCATCTGCATATCAAAATTTTATTAAAAGAACCTTGAAGAAAAGGAAGTGTGACATTTAATTTTGGATGCATACTATAAAAGGAAGTGTGACATTTAATTTTGGATGCACAAAAGAGGCAAGTATGACATTTGTTTTCTAATGGGAGTAAAAGAATACAATTACACACTTGATGCTTATAAATATGTACAGTAACTATGACTTCCTCTCTAAAATAAAAAAAAAACTCTAAGAAACTAATATGTGACTATGTAATTGTGAAGTCCTTTTAGAGTGTATGGACAACATGTTTAGTTCATAATAAAGTTTTAACTAAATTTCTCATGCAGTGAAATTAAATGGCTACACTCGCATGGTTGAGTTTCAATAGGTTAAAAGGTTCTCCCACTCCAATGACTCGTAGTAATTCAAGTGTGTGTAAGGAAATCAAGAATTGCCTTATTAAACAGTGGACCTCCTGATAAAAATTTACAGCTAGTGTTCACAGTAATCAGTTTCATGTTGTATAAGACAGATTGCATTATTGCAAGATACAAGGATCAAGCTCGCAGTCTCATTCTTAAAGAGAGCTCATAACTGTTGATTTTGCATTTGCATTTGCATTATGAATCAGTTTTAAAACTTGAAGTTGCCCAAGAAAAGGACATGAGAATGCGAGATTGGTATAATATTCGTTGCCAACTAACAACATTTTGGCATAGACACATTGAGCATCCAAGAATATAAATAGTTTAAGAAGTCATTACTACATTAGCTAAGCACTTAACTCACTCTAATATGACAGCGAGTTTTTATGAGCAGGAAGAAAACAACACATGAGCCCATGTAGGGATGACAACACAATAAATTATATCTAAAGCTTTAATTCTACATCTAGCAAACACCATACTAAATATATCAATATAATCCCAGAGATGAAAACAGCTTGAATCACAAATGCATATTATTTATATTCCTATAACTTTGAAAGCAGGAAGTACAGGTCTTGCCTGTTATTGACAATGTCATCTTTGTTATAATTCTGAGCACCAACAAGCTTCTTTCCTATGTCTTGCAATTTCTGTCTTGGGGATGCTGTGTAGACTGCACAACAATAGGTTGATACACAAATTATGTTATATTCTCATATCCAAAACGAAAAGTGAAAAAGGAAGCGTTAGACAAGGAACAGAGTAATACCATCTCCTGAATTCAACCCAATCAATAAGTCATGGCCTTCCTTAGCTTCAAGATTAAAGGTATGACATACCAGATTCGAGTTGACAAAGTTCACAGATTTAATGGGATCCTACAAAACACAAAAAATCACAGACCTCTAAGACTTGGTCAGCCTATCACAAAGTCACAGACCTGCTCAACAATTTCATGCCTCTGGAGATTTCTTGAAAAACCTCCCTTCCCAGTAGCACAAAACGAGCATCGTAGTGGGCAACCAACCTAACCATCATCATGAAAGAAGGAAATTTTTTTAGAAAGCATAGATTGAGAATAGAGGGACCAACAACAAAATGTTTGAAGCAAATTTTTTATGCTCAACAAATTATTTTTATGACACAAAATTCTGCCGAAGTATTGAACTAAAGGAGTGTCTCAGAAAGTGACCTGTGATGTAACACAAACAGTAAGCCTTAGTGAACCAGAACCCTTCTCATCTTTCACTGGTATTCCAACAGTTTCAACCAAAACTTGAACTAAAGGCCAAAATTAATTTGAAAATTAACAATTTAAAAACTTCAGAACAAACAATCACAAAGATTCACAAGAGAACCGCAACAAAGTTCAGAAAATTCGAAACCCTAATCCTCATTTAACATCAAAACTCTGGAAAATATCCTAAAATTTAAAAACCCTAACACATTACTAACACCAAAACCCCTAAACTGATCTAAAATTCCAAAAACCCTAATTGACATACCTTAAATCTGAAATGAAAACAAATAATTATTTTGAACTAAAAACCCTAAATTCGAACAAAAAAACCCTAATTTTGAAGAAACGATTCAAATAGAATTAAACACGAAATAATTGAGAAAGAGAGGAGAGAGAAAGTACCTTGCCAAATTATGCTTCCACAAATGCAACCACCATCGACAGCCTTCAGAAGCCTAGAATAGTCGTCGCTAGCCTGCTCTCTAAATAGCATCACAACCCAAAAACGCGTACAAAACCAAATCAAAATGCGAAAAAATCGAAGACAGCCCCTAAAAAAATGTTGAAAACTGAGAAATTGCAGATATTCAAACTAAAAGTGAAAGAACTAACCTTAGAAGAGCAAATCTAACCTCTAAGAAAATGCAAGAGAAGAGAGAGAATACGAGTGTGCCATTAAAACGCAAGAGAATAGAGAGAATACGGGTGAGAGGCTGAGAGTAGGTGGGAGATTAAGAAGAGGGATTGAGTGACACCGTGAGAGGGACTGAGTGAATAGGGTTTCATGGGAAATGTGGTAGCCCGGGTTTTGTTATTGATGGTTTGATTTATTTATTTTTTTTTAACAAAGTCAAAAGGTGCGGTTGTTCCTAAAAACCTCACCTTTTGTGAATTTTTTTTATTTTTAAGGCTCTAAGAGGTTATAATTGTTGCGGTTTTTAAAATAATCMCACCTTTTAACACTCAAAAGCTGCGATTTTTACATAACCGCGGAATTTAAGGTGCAGCTTTTGTCTATTTTTCTACAAGTGCAAAGTGTCGGGTTCGAGCCTTGGGAATGGAAAAAATTCTAGTTYGGAGGGATGCTGCCCATCGAGATACCCATGCAAACTCCCGCGGGAGATTAGTCGACTCGTTAAAGGCGGTGAGAACTCCTCATAGTAGTACCAAAAAATAATTTAATTGTTTTACAAAAATTCAAATTGTTTTATGGAATATGAATGTTGTTTTACAAAGTATTCTAATTGATTCTTCTAATCTCTCATTAATTAAATTAGTTTCTGTATGGGCGTCGGGGCGTCACCGGGCTGGAGTGGGTCCGATCCATCTGCTCCAGAGGGTACAATTAAGGGCGGCTCGGTTTGTTTGCTAGAATTGAATTCTTGCTTTTTCATATTGTGAGTATGCTGGAGTTGTGTGTTTACACTCGAAATGAGTAGAGGAAGTCGCCACGCACTTCTTTTGGGAACTACGGAACCCGTTTTAAGCCTTGCCTATAATTGCATAAAGCAAGGCGAAAGACTCCATGTCTAGTAGTGCACCAAAGGTCTGGATTAGGAGACAGGGGTAAGGGTGAAGTAGTGCACAACACCCCCCCCCCCCGCGCATCTAGCGACCTCTACTCAGTTATTGCGAGTTCACTGTCCAAAAGACAACAACAACAGTTTTCCGTTTTAAACTCTAAGCATGCAATATTACTAGGCGGTTTTTAACAGGATACTATGCACATAGTGTCTAGTTTGTTGTGGCATGTGTTGTTTATTCCGTATTCCAGGAGCCTAATGCCGATTGTCCATAGTTATCTTATTAGGCGTGAAACACGAATTTGCAGGTCTTTGTTAAATTCATATTATTTGTGAAAACAAGCATGCAAGCACTCGTACGAGGAATTTAAAGTTATGCCTTAAGGTTGCTTTTAATTCGAATTGCCGAATCGTTTGTTAATCAATATTACATGCAAATAACATACAAAGTCGAATTTCTCAACAAGCATGCAAAAGGGGGTTTAGAATTGAGAATTGGCCTCAAACCTACCTCGTAACACAGTGTCGAAGACCAAGAATGTTGCCTCGGACCCTTAGGAACCCTTGTCGAACCTTAGAACCCTTGAAAACCTCTTAGATCTATTGCAAAAGAGCCTTTGAAGATGCTTTTATGTGTTTGAATGTGTTTGAATTGTGTATGAATGTGTTTGAATGTATTTGAGAGTGTTTGTGCGAGAGAAAGAGAGAGAGAGAGAGAGAGAGAGAGAGAGAGAGAGAGAAAGAGAGAGAGAAAGAGAGAAAGAGAGAGAGTTAGACGAGTGAGAGAATCCATAGATCCAAAGGCTTATTTGAACCAGAATTGTCGATCAAATTTAACCACGATTATAACCTCGATGCATGCAAAAAATAAAAGTAAGATAGCAAGTAAAAGAGAATTCTTACCTAAAATTTTGGAGAGATCCGTTGTAATTTGCTATTATTCAAATTAAAATTGAAAACAGAAACTCCCTTCTTCATCGAATTCAAATCYAAATTSAACTGCAATTGGGGTCAAATAATTGAAATCAAACACWACTCCTAATTGTCTTTTAAATTATAAGCAATGAAAAGTGATTTGATGATTCATGCCATTGTCGATTTATTGAAAGSAATGGAAAGGGATTTGATGGGTGCCATTGTTGGTTGAAGGTGAGGAATATAGTATTGATCGAGTGTTTTGTTTGAGAAGGAAATGAACCGCAWGCACWTGWCTTARGCGRGAGTAGGGTAGTGGCGCATGATTAGTGGGAGTAAAATAATATTTTTATTTCTAAAATATAAAAATACTATGAAACTGCCATCTGACTTGTGATTTTCACGTGATATTTAAACTATATTGTGACACTTTTAATAGTCAAAATTAAAATTGACCTTCTAAAGCGTCCTTATGTGTCTTTCCCTTTTTGTGCCATTTTATTTCTTTGACACTTTGATAAAAGCGTCACAACAAAAGCGTCATTATAATACTCATTTTCTTGTAGTGTGTTGCATCATCCTAGATTGTGATACTTGTATGTTCTTAGCGTCTTAGGTACATAGTACACGTGTGCTTTTTGAACACCCCTATCTTCCTTTTCTAGCCCCAAAAGAACGCCTTAATGCCTAGGCGCACCTCAGGCATGCAACATGCTTTATTAACTCTGTTTTTACAAATCATACACCCCTTCTAACAATTGTTTTTTAAAATTTTAACAATGTACAAAGATGGTCGCTTACCATATGGATCAATCTGCTAGCTTTACGGCATCTGTTGTGTCTAGGTCAATTACTATTGGTGGTGTTTGTTGTTGTAGTTATACCCTCATGTATGTTTCATCTATTTTGCCAATCAACAAGGATGTATTAGAAGATGGAAGAACACAATGAAAACAAGGAGACCATCATCTATTTTTGTCATAGATTAAGCTCAAATGTATATCTTTAGTTGAGATTTTGTGTGTGTGTTTTTTATGTTATTTATATTTTGTATAACAAGAATTACAGTTTATACAAACTAGGTGACATTACTTAAGCTTTGTTGTTGGATTTTATTTTTATATTGATAAAACGAAATAATTCTCATTTTACCATTACACGTGTCGGTTGTAGAAACAATGAGAGAACCACCTCTATTGATGAGACCTTGTTTTCTTTTGATAAGGGCAAAGAGAACGCCTCCCTTCTGCAGTGGTGTTTTCTTTAGTAATGTATAAAAAAAATCTTTATAAGAAGAAAAGAGAACGCCTCCAAAAAGCAATTGTTTTCTTTAATGCATAGCAAAAAGAACACCTATTTGTTTCAGGTGAACTCTTTTGTTTTACGTAAGAGAAAACTAAAAAAAAGGGGCGTTCTATTAGGCTAAGAGAACTGTGACATGGATAACGCCCCTGAGGAGTTCCCTTAAGCATATTTGAGGCATTCTCTATGGCCTTTTTTGTAGTAGTGCTAAATAGAAATTTTGGAACTGCCTGAGGTACCCTTGAGGTCCAACTTAGTGTCTGACATACCATTACTAACTAACAGTGTTAAATTTTAACCTTCCTTTCCCATTATTTAAATCCTCTCTTGATACATTATTATTAGTGTTCCTTATATACTCATAGGGACTATTACTTATTTAATTGTTCATAATAAACGGGACGAACGGTTCGAATCGGTGACCATTTTCGTCCAAATTTTTGAAAATTTTAAAAATGGATGTCCATGCCTGCTTTTTTAACGGGCAGAGCCGGGACTTGACGGGTAGTCCCACCACTGATCACTCTACTCGTGAAGTACTTTTAAAGCTAGAACTCCGTTATTGATTTGTTATGTACTTTTGTGGCCCATAATTTTGAATATTTATAAATATATTTTCTTATAAATATATTGCGCTGAATTTCATAAAACCAATCAAATATTTTATGGATATATTTTATTATAAATATATTATGATTTATCTCATGAAAACGATATATATTTTATTTGAATTCTAGTATTTCCGTTTAAATTATATCTTATGATAAAAAAAGCAATCTATATTTTCCTCTTTATCAAAAAAAAATTAAATAAAATAAATAAGATATTTAAAATTTAACCTAGCTAAATATTTAAATCATTAAAGGATTTTATTCTTTTCCCTATATATAGTCTTCATACGCCACTTTCACCTTCTTAAAAAAGAAAAGAAACGAGAGAGGAACTACATTGTTGTGTTGCATTGTTGCTGCTGATTGTTGTTGTTGCCCTGCTACCGTGKTGTCCATCGTCGCCGGCCATCAGGCCAATCGTCGTCGCCGACAATTAAGCCACTCGGTCCTCCCTCTTTTCTCCTTTCTCCTTTCCTTTTTCCTCTTGTTTAGTTCATGTTTTGAACCTTGTTTAAAACCTTGCAAGTTTTATGATTCAATTGGTGTACTAATGTTTTTTTAATATAATCTTCTATGAATTGCTTATATTAGGAGTTGTGTTGATGATTTCAATTTAAGTAAAAAAAAATTAAATTTGTAAGATTGTAAAATTAGGGTTTTTATTGGGGTTTTTCATGTTTTGATTAATCTGTCAGCTTTATTATTTGATTTTCATTTAATTTTCTACTAGTCACTAGTCTACGAAATTTTAACAGAGTGTTCACCGTACTATTTTACAACTTGTGTAAAATTTTCTGAATTTTCCAAGCATGTTTACTATTTTTTTAAAAAAAAATCGTTTTTGAATTGACATATTTCGGGTTGCAGATTCGGTTTCTGATTGTTCCTAATTTTTTTGTTCATCAATAATTTACGAATATTTGTATGAATATTCTATGTACATTAATAGACTTTGGGTAAAATTTTCATAAATTTTCATGGTGTTTTAGTATTTTAATAAATTATTACATCAAATTGACAATTTTCGATTACGAAATATGTTTTGTTCTTAAAGTTAATCAAAAATATTTGGCATGACAATATATGTTAATTATGATATTTTCAGATTTATTATACCTATTCAAAGTGATTTTAACCATTGAAAAATATGGCTTTTAAGGTCTAAAAAAACACAACTGAATGATTTATTATGCATGCATTGAAGTTAATCTTTAAAACGTGTTCGAGGTTAATTTCTAAAGGTTTTGTGCGGTTTCAAGGGAATATAAATTGCTATATTTCCTGTTAGGAATCAATAGTAATTGATTTCTATTTGGTTGTAAGAAGAAATTCTCCTTGAGTGATTATTGAGGTGAAAATAAATTGCGGGATTGTTTTCTTTTCAAGGTACGTACTACTTGTGGAATCCTTGATCTTTATGTATGCTTGAGGATGTTTGAGAACATAGAGTCATGAGTATGAAAATTTCATGGAATTGTTTGGTAGACACGAGTAATTTATTTACTAGCGTCATGATCAAGTATGTTGAATTTGGGTTGCTCCTGAGGATTAATATGGATGTTGTTAATTTATCAAGGGAAATTCCCAATGGTAACCTCCAATTTTTGCCTTATCCCACTGGTAACCTCCATTTTTTTTAATCCTAGTGGTGACCCTCAACTCTCATGGTTGTACCAAACGTGACTTTATTCATGTTTTTTCCGTCAAATTTTATAATTTGCCGTTAAATACTAAACCCCCCCTACCCCACTACCTCACCCCACGTAAACCCTCTCACTCTCATTCATCATCATTCATTCAACATACCCCCTCAATCATTCAACATTCATCTACCAGGCCATATACAATAATCATACCACCACCAACATCTACCATAATTCCCGCTGCCCAATCGAAGCCACCACCATCTGCCATCATTCTCGTCACTTAATCAGTCCAAATTGCGAATTCAAATCAACAAAAAATAGTTGGGGTTGTTGATTGGGGTTTGTTTGGGATTGTGCGGCCCGATTGGGGTTTGATTGGGGTTTTATTAGGGTCAAATGGTGGTGAGAATTGGTTTGTGTATTTTGGGATGAATCCTTGGTCGAATTTTTCTGGTTTAATTGGGACGATTTTCTATGCGTTTTGGGGGATTTTGATTCGAATTTTAGGGGGTTTTCGGAGGTTTTTTTTCACGAAATTTCTGGAGTTTTTGGGTGCATTTGAGGTGCGTTTTTTTGAGCAATTTTCTTGAATTTTCTGGTTCATTTGAAGCTCAATTTTGGGCAGATTTTTTCTCAAAAGTGGTGCATTATAGAGGCTCGAAATTGGGGTTGGTCTGCTGCGTTTTCTTGCTTTGCTTGGTGTTGTTGATTTTTTGTTCCTTCAATTTGTCATCGTTGCACTAACCTTGAGTTAATTCACAAAATTAGGCTTGCTAAAATGATGATGATTATGATTCGAAGAAGTGGTAGTACAAAGGAGAAGGTGGTGCGAAGTGGTTGTTCGTTGGTGTTGTGAATCATGGCAGGTGGTGGCCGTGAATCATGGCAGGTGGTGGCGTGAATCATCGCAGGGGGTTGAAGGGTAGTGATGGTTAATAGATGGGGTTAATGTGGTTGAGTTAAACTAGCTAATGTTTAACGGATTTTGCAAATATTTAACGGAAAAACCTCATTAAAGTCACGTTTGGAACAACACCAAAAGTTTAAAGTCATTTCTGGTATTAAAAAAACACAAGGTTACCAGTGGGAAAATGTAAAAATTGGAGGTTACCACTGGGAATTTCCCATTAATCAATTGTCATTAATGAACTGGTTTAATATATATGGTTGAATTAAGTGGAGTCAAGTATCACCTTCTCCATGAGCTGATTTTTAATATATGGCTAAATTAAGTGGAGTCAAGTGTAACTTAATCCATGATGTGATTTTATTACTCGTTCATGACATGATGTATGAACTGAGTAAAGGGAATTATGCAAGTCTTAATGACGAGGTTAGCTGGCTTGTCCAATAGGTTTGTTAAATAAAGGAATTGAATATGTCTAGAATTGGTACATATGGTTTTGCGATCTTGTTTGTAAGTCATGTGATTTTGATGTGTAATTAACAGTTAAATAATAATATGAATGAGCAATAAAACTCTGGATTTGTGCACGTCTGGAGTATTGACAATTAGGGATTGGGGTTGCGATTTTATTCGCTTCCTTCCTAGAGTCGTCTGATCAACGCGTCTCTTTTCTATTATTTAAAGGATTTTATCCAAATTGGGGTTAGTTGAGATCTCATCTAGCTATGGTGACGGAGTCGCGCCCGTTCGCCATCTAGTTTATTGAATTTTTGTATGCCTTTCGACGGGAAAGCATGGGGTTGAATTGTGGCACTTTGTGTTTGGTTTGAATTGTGGCACTTTGTGTGTCTGGTTTGAATTGTGGCACTTTGTGTCTGGTTGAATTGTGGAACCTTGTGTGTATAGGTTGAGGACAACCTTGTTTATTGCTCAAATCATAACAAAAGTAATAACTATATTGAGTCATGTGTTGAAGTCGAGTAAACTATTCTTGCAAGTACTAATCTGTTTAACAAGAGCGATTGATGATGTTGGGATTGAGATACTTTGGAGCAGTTGTATATAATACGTGGTTGATAATGTTTGGGATTGAGTTATTTTGAATCTTTGGTTTGTATAAAATGTTGTTGAGCGGTTGTGAACAGTTGACGCATGGTAAATTATATACTTGTGATAAACTGATTAGTTGGGGATTGCCTGTCAATCCTATATGTGTATTATGTGTGGCACTACTTTGGAGACCTTTCAACACTTATTTTTTGAGTGCTGTTATTCTAGAGGACTTTGGTCTGCTTGTTTACAGTTGATGGGCATATTGATAGACAGGTTGTTTCTCTTGAAGATGAGATTGTGCATACTTGCAAGATGATAGGGGAAAGCAGGTCAAGAATGAGCTTTATGGCATGTTGTTTTCTGAGAGCATTTATGCTATCTGGACACAATGGAATGCTAGTATCTTCCAGGAACATGCTTTGTCTACTCATTCTTTGTTTAGACAAGTTATCTATAGAGTAGCTTATCAGTTTAGGGGTCGTTTTGAGATGTTGTTATTGTAATTTTCCCTTTCTTTGTAAAGTTTGGGTGTTGGTTGGTTTGGTGCTTGTAGGTCTTATGTTGTACTTCATGTTTATTTGGTAATAAAATTTTCTTGACTTGCAAAAAAAAGCTAGTTTTGTCCATATAGGTGATCAAAATTTGTCCAAAGTCAAGTCATATATGGTGTCTTAAATTTTTCTTAGTAACGATTAATAATAGTAATTAAGTCCATCATAACATTATAAAGAAGTGTTCTCACATAAGGGGGTGTTCTCACATGATCTCACCCCTATATATATATATTAATTTAGGACATTTTTACGAGTTGGGACATTCGCACATTTAATTTAGGACATTTTTACGAGTTGGGACATTTGGTGGCTTAGGACATTTACGTATACAATTTTGGACATTTTTTGCGATTTAGGACTTTTGCGCATACAACTTAGGACATTTTTATGATTTAGGACATTTGGTGGTTTAAGACATTTGCGTGTACAGTTTAGGACATTTTTTGCGATTTAACACATTTGAGTATATATTTCATTTACAATTTAGGACACTTTAAAATAATTTCAAATTAAGACAATTTCTCTCTCCTCCACCCCAAACACTCACTGTAGCCCACGACCCTCACCACCCTCACCTGCAGCCCCCCCACCGCAGCCACCACCACTGCCACACTAACCCCAACCCACCACAACCACAGCCAGCGCCACACCAACCCCCAACCCACCACATCCACTGCCGCACTAACTCCCACAACCACTAGCTCTTTTCACCTAATAAAAACCAAAACACCACGCCAACTACGAAACCACCACTGCATTAGGCCTAACAACCTAACCTCGAACCAACCCCAACCAATCCCTTCATGAACCAACCACTACCAAAAACCCCCAAATAAAAAAGTTAGGGTTTCCAACCATTTTATTTGGTGTTTGAAAAGCAAGAGCAAAGCGGCAACCTCGTTGTGGGGCCGGTGCGGTGGTGCGACGACAAGCGTGGTGCGGTTGTTGGCCGTTGAGTAGTCAGCGGCGGTCTGGTGTGGTGCGACGTAGAGGGTGGTGAGTGTGAAGAGAGGAGAGAGAAAGCTAGCTGTGAGGGTGAAGGGAGGAGACAGACAATTGTGAAGGAGGGGAAATATAAAAAAAAATAAACAAGTTAAAAATTACAAAAATGCCATTATTAATCCTTTAATCTAAGCTCTTGGATTAATTAAGATAAATGGCTAGGTTTTGTTCTCACATAAGTTGGTGTTCTCATATATATATATACACACGTATACACTAGCCGTTGCATCGCGCGCGATGCACGCGGCACCCCGGACAGTCTATAAAAAGAAAGTTTGCAAACAAAATAACAATATTTTATTTTTACATAATATATTATTATTATTATTATTATTATTATTATTATTATTATTATTATTATTATTATTATTATTATTATTATTATTATTATTTAGTACACAAATACACATTATTTCATACTTAATTGGCATAATTAAAAAAAGATCAATTCTCAAAAGCTCAATCAAAATACAAAGGAAATAGAAAATAGTGCTATCTTTTTCAATACACGTCAAAAGACTCTACATGTAAATTATTTAGCACTTGGTTCCCGTGTGAAAAAATCCAATCACAATTTTCCTTCAAGGAAGGTTAGCTTTAGAACCATACCCTGTGCTTGAGGACTGAAGACATGATGTTGTTGGCTCCAAGAGTGTACTTGGGTTTTTGGGCACCACATAGCCACATCTGTAGTAGACTTTCCTACTTGTATAAGTACGATTGCCAAAGTTTATGGCTTCACAACACCATTCCCCTGCCAAAACTGGTACTTTGTTGTTGTAGGTGGTAGCAGTCTCTATTTAGAGTTTCAAGACTATGTTGCATGCCTATTAACATATCCTTCTCAATTGCATTTTTGGATGCAGGTCGATCCAATGTCAGCTCAACAATCCCTGGAAGACAAATCAATCATGTTTTAACACAAAAATTGGATTTTTATACTGACTCCAAAGAGTCTACTGAGGAATAAATTGATGTGGAGTATCACTTTTCATATGTTATTTTCATTATCCATATCATTCTTAACTTCCCCACATACATAGAGTACTTAGTATTGATCTTAAAACCAAGATCGTGCAAATACGATAAAATATGCACAAACAAACTCTATTTTAGCAATTATATGTTCCAAGTCAATCCAAACAATATCTCTGATTGTACTACTAATATTATTGATAAGTTTGGTGCAACTAAACCTTCTTAAGTCTACGTTCACTACTGCAAAATCCAACAGTTCCTGACTACCAATAGGGTATGATAATGTTTAAAATTATATTTATAAGGGAAATTCCCAATGGTAACTGTAGGACGTGGGCCGCGCCCTCAGCGTATAGCGGGCGCGCGGCTTGGTACTACATCGAGGTGCTTATGCGTGGGCTTGAGCCACGGATCCCGCACGTGAGTGCGTTGGGGTAGTGTTGTCGAGTAAGGGGAGTTCGCCTACCGCGTGTGTGCCTTAGAAAGAGTTATTCACGGGACGGCCCGAAACGTTGGTGCCAAAACAATGGCCCACGTCCAATCAATAACCAGTGTGGGTTCGGGGACATGGTACGAATCAGATCTGTAACCTCAATTGCCCGCATGTAGCGCCTCTACTCGGTCTCATTGTAATTCCATTATACACGATTTATTGGATTGCACACAACTTACATTTTCGCAACCTTAGAACGCACTAGCCCTAAAAATTACTAAGTGAGTATGTTTTCTATTATGCACAAGAGACTACCTAAACTAGAAATCGTGACCACTTTGTATTAATCATGTTAAACGGTGCCTAAAAACAGGTTGTCCATAGTTAATCTGATTTAAAGTGATTCACATAATTCCGGTCTTTGTTTAGCAAAATATATACAAAGTTATACAACAATGACAATATGCAATATATGAAGTGCATAAACTTCAAAGTATATGCAAACTCGTCTTACCCTAAATCTGCAAAGAAAACAAAAGTTAGTTTGTAAACACAATGAAAACGAATCCTTTGCCTTGAATCGCTACATGAAAACAAAGAAAACATTGTTAGTCCATGATAAAACCGCAAGCGCAATGGATTCTTTCGCCTTGAATTGCTATACAAAAATAAAGAATTGTTAGTATTGACAATGGATAATACTAATGAAATGAAAACCAAAACCAATGAAAACCTTGCAAACATTGTGAAAACCCTACATATTTACATGAAACAATTTAAAGTGAGTTTCTACATTGTTTTAATTACATTAAAAACTCATAACAATGGTTAGTCAAATTAAAAGAAAGTGAGAGAGATTATTGATGAGTAATCTCAGAATTCACCTTGTTTATCGCTTGTTGATTCGAAAGAGAATCGATGCTTTGAACTAAAACGAATGTATAATGTGTTTTGAGTGTTTTAGAGAGAGAGAGAGAGAGAAGAGAGTATGCGTAGGAAGCATATGAAGTGTCGGGAATTGTGCGTGTGTGAGAGCGTATGAAGTCAAGGTGTCCCGGACTGAGCAAGGCAAGGGTATATTTATAGGCACGAGGCAAAACGAGGCACGAAAAACCTGCGTATATACGCTCAGGATGAGCGTATATACGCTCATGAGGAGCGTATATACGCTCATCCTGAGCGTATATACGCTTCTCTTTTCCATAAACTTTTGGCAATTTCGTATGTAGGTATTGAGCGTATATACGCTCCGTTGAGCGTATATACGCTCCTGTTGAGCGTATATACGCTC
The DNA here is from genome assembly GCA_008642245.1 of Bassia scoparia. Lineage (NCBI taxonomy): Eukaryota > Viridiplantae > Streptophyta > Magnoliopsida > Caryophyllales > Amaranthaceae > Bassia > Bassia scoparia. The sequence goes on from SNQN01000976.1 coordinate 26,743, forward strand.
ATCATATGCGTATATACGCTCAATGATTTCGTATATATTTTCCAAAAACCTCGAAATATTTTGATTTCCTCCGATTTTATTCGTGATTTCCCTTGATTCGACGCACCTAGACACCTTGCTCTCCAAGCAAGGAGTTCTAGAATGTTCTAGAAGGTTCCACGTATTTCCGGAGTATTTTTCTAATTATTCATGTATTTTCTGCGTATTCTGCGTATTTAAACATTGCAAAATTCATAGAAAATCATAGAAAAATTCAGAAAAATAATTTAAAAATACTGGCGGATTCAGAAAAATGTGACGGACATGATGAAAATCAAAAAGCATGAGAATCGCCTTTGAAAACCTTGAAAACCTTTGAGAAAACCAGAAGAAAATATTTTTGCCTTGCCTTTGACCTTTGCTCAATATTTCCGAGTACGACCTTGCGTATTTCCAACTTTTGTGAATTCAAAGCATCTTTTCTGATTCGAAACAAACGCGAGACGCGGTATGTTTCATCACGGATTACTCATTTGGGGAGACACATTTTCAGGTGTCTACAGAAGCCCCCACTTTGACTGAGTCTGAAGAGACGATAGTCTCGTAAGACGAAAGTCAAAGTATTCGATTCGGGACGGAGAGCAACTCAAGACGTTCTGCGACCCTGAGTTACCCTGTACGCCGGTACCTGCAAAAAATGTTAGTTTTACCTGTTACCGCGCCCATGCGGTGTTGTGCCCTCGGAAGCGCCTGGATCCTCGGGTGGTTTCTCCCTACGGCTGACCTTGGCTTTTCGGAGAGTTGCGATGTGTGTGTGCGGAATTTCTGGTGCGGGAGAAAATTCCAAACCCGAAGAATGCGCGGAACTTCTTGAGCGGGAGAAAGATTCCAAAACCGAGAGATGCTGACGGATTTCTGTAGCGAGAAATTTCCAAGACCCTAAGATGGGCTGGCGGAACTTCTGTAGCGGGAGAAGATTCCAAGACCCGAAAGATGTGTTTGCTTGAGATTTTGTAGCGGGAGAAACCATAGACCCGAAAGATGCTTGTGCTGGATTTCTGTAGCGGGAGAAATCATGACCCGAAAGATGCTTGTGCTGGATTTCTGTAGCGGGAAAATATAGAGCCGAAAGATGCTGTCTGGATGTTTGCGTAGGGAGAAATCGTAGACCCGAAAGATGCTTATAGGAATTTCTGGTGCGGAGAAAGTTCCAAAACCCGAAGTGTGCAAAGGAGCTGTTGTGTGAAGAAGCCCCCACTTTGACTGAGTCTGAAGAGACGAAAATCTCGTAAGACGACAGTTAAAGTATTTGATTTGGGACGGAATAATGCAAGTTCCGTCGGAAGCGCCTCGTTCCTTCGGAAAGTTCCCTACGGCTGACCTTGGCTTTTCGGGGAAGAATGTTGCGTGTAGCAACGATCGCGTATAGCGATGAATGCCGTATAGGCGTGTGCAGGCAAATGCATGTAAGATGGGCCCTAGCTCGTGTTGAGGTGGTGTAATGTGCAATGTGCAATGTGTAATGTCAATGTAATGTGTTTGTGCAATGTGTAAGGTGTTTGTGCAGGATGCATATGCATGATGATGTTTGTATGCTCAATGATGATGATGCTTATGAAGCGCTGCGTAATGCAAGTCTATTCTTAGATCTAATGCATGAAATGACCAAGGAAGTAGACTAATGGTAAAATGCTTTTGGATTGCGGATGGAGCCGTCTCAAGCCCCCATTCGAGCAAAGGTGATGCTTGTGATTGCATTTGAGCCCCCAACCCATGGGTTTGGGGCGTATAGGAATGGCTTTGTGGTGTTGATAGTGGGTGAGCTCCAGCTTGATGAGCCTTCGAGGTTAGGGCAATGGTTGATGTAAGGCAAGTGAATGTTGTGAGTCATGGGTTTGGCTTAGTTTTTTGTGGTGGTAATGGTGAGAGACGGAGTGATTTTGATTTGCCCAATCAGTAACTTGAGCTGAATGCTGCATGAGGAGAAAGGAATGAGGATGTGATTTGATTTGCCCAAATCAGTAACTTGACTGAATGCTGCATGAGGAGAGAGGAATGAGGGATGTGATTTGATTTGCCCAATCAGTAACTTGAGCAGAATGCTGCATGTGAGGAAATGCTGCGATGCGATGCTTTGAGGAGAATGATGATGCTGCAGAGTGATAGCCTAAAGATGAGTTGAGAGAGACCCTTAAGGTGCATGAAAGAATAGGCTAGAGGTTCAAGAAAAGACAAGGCTAAAATTGTGACTAAGGGTAAGTGAATGGGGAATTGATGTGGTTGGCCAGATGATGTAGGTTCAAACTCGAGTCTATGTCGGGTTCTACTCTATGAATTTGCGCTTCTTACTTTAAGGGAATCAAACATAATGATGGACCTCAGAATTGTTATTATTGGGTCGGACCTCGAGAAGAGGCTTCTACGTATCCTTACGGAATCAGACCGTCGTAGTTCTCGTGAATGATTTGGACAATGCCTGTGTGAGAGGCTTTTATGGTTGTAATGTGAGGTTATGGTTTGAGGGTTGAAAAAGGCTTGATGATTACGAAGTGACCCACGGTGCGCAGTGTGCTTTTTGGACTCTTGCTTTTGTTTTGGCTTGAACTTTGGATTTGGATTGGATATTTGCATTTTGTGATGACTGGCATTGAACTTTGATTTTTTTTTTTGCTTTTTTGCCCATTTTATTCTTTTTTTCTTTTCTTTCTTTGCACGTGTCTTTTCCTACGCACCGTTTGGTCCAAAGGGTTAGGTCGATGTGGGTGATGAAAGAAAGATGATAGTGTTATGGCTCAAAGGGTGCAAGGGATTTTGATTTGATGTGATGAAGGGAAATGGAGGGAAGAGGTTTTTGTGGAGCTATGAAAGAAGGCCTCTTTGGCATGTCCATTGAATTGTGAGGTCGATCATTAATTTGATTCCATTAAAGTTAGAAGCACAAACTATATGGAAGCTAAAGAAAATGAGAAAAAGAAACTTTTATTGAAAATAAAAGAATTTATTACATTGAGGCTGATTGAGAATTTGATCCTAACCTAGTGACATAGACTCGTAATGGAAAAGAAAAGATATATAGTCTAGGAAAGGACTCTCCGACTCGATCCTAAAGCTAAGACTCACTGACTCATGTGAATTGAAGAAGATCATTCTCGATGTCCACTCCAATGTTGTAGACCTTACGCGAATGTAAGGCTGATACTGAGATGATCCTTGTTTCTGGCTGAGAGAAGGAGTCTTGAATATGCTCTTCTTCAGTAGGAGCGGAGACTAAGGTGGCAGCAACTCCTCGCCACCTAGTCAGATAGGTGGTGAACCCCTCGTTCTCTCTGGTTAAGGATTTCAAGCTCTCGAAGGATGTTTGGGTCTGAATGTTACCTTTGTATCTTGCCATGAATGCGTGGACGATGTCTTCCCAAGTAGCTATTTCTTTCTCAGGAAGTGAAAAGAACCACTTCTGACATATCGGTTCCAAGGAAAGGGGAAGACCGTTGGAAACAAGGCAGGGTCAATCCCTTTAAGTGCCATGGTGGTCTTAAATCTTTATATGGAATCGAGGGTCATCAGTTGGCTTGAACTTGGGTACGTCTTCGCTGAGAAATCCTTTGGCAGTTTGGTTGCAAGGTTGGGGTCAAGAGGAGGTTGGTCTTGGAGAAGGTAGGGTCGGTGGCTCTTTTGATTGCCTTTTCAAACAGCTTTCCAAGGAGGACCCGAAGTCAACTCCTTGATTTGAGCTTCAAGCTGTTGAACTTGCTTGGCAAGCTTTTGAAGCTTTCTTGTTGGGGAGCCATTTTGTGGTGTTAGGGCTGATGAGTGATGAAGTTGGAGGAAGGCTAGGTTTGGATTGGGCTGAGGGATCAATGAAGGTTAGAGGAAGGCTAGGTTTGGATTGGGCTGAGGATGCAATGAAGGTTAGAGGAAGGCTAGGTTTGGATTAGGTTGAGGGATCAATGAAGGTTAGAGGAAGGTTACATTTGGACTGGGCTGAGGGCTCAAACTCTTTGGGTCGAGCAAGGGCTTGGAGACGACTTCACCCCTGTTTCACACAAGAAATAAACCCTTAGTGAACTTCCTTGGTCATTATTAAACATATGAATGCAGATGCAAATGCATGTCCTAATTCCATGGTCATCTTTCCTAGAATGAATGTATGAATGCAAGGTGCCCTTTCGTTTTTGAAATTTTTTGAATTTTTTTTTTGAATTTTTTTTTTGAATTTTTTTTTGAATTTTTTTTTTTTTGAATTTTTTTTTTTTTTTTTTTGAAAGGGCACCAAACGACGTGAGAATGTATGCACATGTCCTAAGTAGTTAGGGTCACGCCTAGAGGTCGAGCCTGTGTTGGCTGAATGCAGGTCAATCCTAAAGTCAACGTCTAAGGTCAAAGTCTGTGCCTACCCTAGTAGTCAAGGGTCAAGACCTAAGATCAGAGTCTATGAGGACTCTAATGGTCAAGGGTCAAGACCTGGGTCAAAGTCCGTGTGGACTAAGGTCGAAAGCTTGAAGGACAAACCCCTAGTGAACTATGGTCACAGACTAAGGCAGAGGTCAACTAAAGTCACTATAGGCTATGAATGCATGATGTGAACTAAAAGATGACATGGCTATATGAAAGTGTTGTGTTAAGGTCTAGAACTGTACAATGGCTAGGACCCATACATGCACATATATACAAGACACGTGATGACAAGTCAACTATGGTCAGTCTAGGTTAAGTCTGATAGTGTACCACGCCTAAGGGCAGAGCTTGGTCCAGTTTTCACCACTTGCAATTAGCGATGTATGGCAAGATACCCTTATGCACACGCATCAGTAACACGTGCACACGGCATGGGCGGGATAGGACTTGCTTAGCCATGCGATCAATTAACCACATGCAGCCAAGGTAGTATCCCCCTTATGGTAGTCTCGAGCATAGAACATGCCATATTGAGACCAAGGAGCTAAGGCGCGACTTATTCGAAAGGTCACATGCAAAATGCAAATCCAATAAACGTGATGATGGATTACGAGACTTTTTCAAGTCTGTCCACTTCACCTAACGGTGATTATCCCCAGTGAAGTCGCCAAATTGTAGGACGTGGGCCGCGCCTCAGCGTATAGCGGGCGCGCGGCTTGGTACTATCGAGGTGCTTATGCGTGGGCTTGAGCCACGGATCCCGCACGTGAGTGCGTTGGGGTAGTGTTGTCGAGTAAGGGGAGTCGCCACCTGTCCTAGAAGGTTATTCACGGACGCCCGAAACGTTGGTGCCAAAACAATGGCCCCACGTCCAATCAAGTAACCAGTCGTGGGTTCGGGGACATGGTACGAATCAGATCTGTAACCCAATTCGCCCGCATGTAGCGGCCTCTACTCGGTCTCATTGTAATTCCATTATACACGATTTATTGGATGCACACAACTTACATTTTCGCAACCTTAGAAACGCACTAGCCCTAAAAATACTAAGTGAGTATGTTTCTATTATGCACAAGAGACTACCTAATCTAGAAATCGTGCCACTTTGTATTAATCATGTTAAAACGGTGCCTAAAACAGGTTGTCCATAGTTAATCTGATTTAAAGTGATTCACATAATTCCGGTCTTTGTTTAGCAAAATATATACAAAGTTATACAACAATGACAATATGCAATAATGATGAAGTGCATAAACTTCAAAGTATATGCAAACTCGTCTTACCCTAAATCTGCAAAGAAAACAAAAGTTAGTTTGTAAAACACAATGAAACGAATCCTTTGCCTTGAATCGCTACATGAAAACAAAGAAAACATGTTAGTCCATGATAAAACGCAAGCGCAATGGATCTTTCGCCTTGAATTGCTATAACAAAATAAAGAATTGTTAGTATTGACAATGGATAATACTAATGAAATGAAAACCAAAAACCAATGAAAACCTTGCAAACATTGTGAAAACCCTACATATTTACATGAAACAATTTAAAAGTGAGTTTCTACATTGTTTTAATTACATTAAAACTCATAACAATGGTTAGTCAAATTAAAAGAAAGTGAGAGAGATTATTGGTGAGTAATCTCAGAATTCAACTTTGTTATCGCTTGTTGATTCGAAAGAGAATCGATGCTTTGAACTAAAACGAATGTATATGTGTTTTGAGTGTTTTAGAGAGAGAGAGAGAGAGAGTATGCGTAGGAAGCATATGAGTGTCGGGAATTTGCGTGTGTGAGAGCGTATGAAGTCAAGGTGTCCGGACTGAGCAAGGCAAGGGTATATTTATAGCACGAGGCAAAACGAGGCACGAAAAACCTGCGTTATACGCTCAGGATGAGCGTAATATACGCTCATGAGGAGCGTATATACGCTCATCCTGAGCGTATATACGCTTCTTTCTTTCCATAAACTTTTGGCAATTTCGTATGTAGGTATTGAGCGTATATACGCTCCTGTTGAGCGTATACGCTCTGTGAGCGTATATACGCTCATCATATGCGTATATACGCTCAATGATTTCTATATATTTTCCAAAACCTCGAAATATTTTGATTTCCTCCGATTTTATTCGTGATTTCCCTTGATTCGACGCACCTAGACACCTTGCTCTCCAAGCAGGAGTTCTAGAATGTTCTAGAAGGTTCCACGTATTTCCGGAGTATTTTTCTAATTATTCATTGTTTTCTGCGTATTCTGCGTATTTAAACATTGCAAAATTCATAGAAAATCATAGAAAATCAGAAAAATAATTTAAAAATACTGGCGGATTCAGAAAAATGTGACGGACATGATGAAAATCAAAAAGCATGAGAATCGCCTTTGAAAACCTTTGAAAACCTTTGAGAAAACCGAAAGAAAATATTTTTGCCTTGCCTTTGACCTTTGCTCAATATTTCCGAGTACGACCTTGCGTATTTCCCAATTTTGTGAATTCAAAGCATCTTTTCTGATTCGAAACAAACGCGAGACGCGGTATGTTTCATCACGGATTACTCATTTGGGGAGACACATTTTCAGGTGTCTACAGTAACCTCCAATTTTCGCGGATTCCCAGTGGTGACCTCCAATTTTTTTAATCCCAATGGTGACCCTCAACTCTCATGGTTGTCCCAAACGTGACTTTATTATTGTTTTGGCTTCAATAACGTAACTTCCTAACTGTGTTATCACTAATCTTGTACCATTGCATAAGCTAGAAGACTGATCAATATTCCTGAGAAACATGACAGGAACACCTACCTTTAATCTAATCTTGTGATGTGGCAAGCCTAAGCATTTAATGGTATTTCAAAACTCGGGGGAATAGATGTCTTCGATTCCTATGTTTGCATCAGCCTTACATATGCTGTTAGAACTCAAGTACTCCTTCTCTTCACATGGAAATAGTGATAGCAAATAGTCATTTATAGCTTCGACATCATCATTTGTCGGGGCAAGAATTGCCCGTTCTTGAAAGTACTTTGGATCTCACATATTTTCAAGAATAGATGGGTAAGTATTTTCTACAATTGCTTCAATTGGATTGGTTGAGTACTTTATAAGTATTTCATCAGGAGTCTCTATAGTACCTTCACCATCATTTGGCTTTCCCAGTTCACCATCTCCAATTTTTAAAATCCACTCGGAAAAATMCCTTAGGGCATCATTGTTTTGACTTGATTGTCCAACTTGAAGCCGCATATTTCTTGTTAATTTTAGGACTTCGCAAATTTCCCATAGATACGATGAGTTTATTATTGAAAACACAATTTCTTGTCTACTTCCCTTTGGGATGACTGGAAAAATTTGTCGAAAATCTCCTCCAAAGACGACTACCTTTCCCCCAAAAGGTTTATCTGTTGACCTTAGGACATCTCTTAGGCTTCTATCTAGAGCTTCAAAGCAAAATTTATTAACCATAGGAGCTTCCTCCCAAATTATAAGCTTTTTCTTCATTAAAAACTCAACCAAGTCACTCCCCGGTTTTATATTGCATGTTGAGTCTTCTGTCACATTTAAAGGTATTTTGAACCTAGAGTGAGTCGTTCTTCCTCGAGGTAGAAGAAGTGAAGCAATTTCACTTGAAGCAACAAGGAGCACTATTTCTCCCTTAGACCTTATTGCAGCACATAAAGTTTTCCAAATGAAGGTTTTTTCGGTGCCACCGTAGCCATATAAAAAGAATACACCACCTTCTCCCTTTGAAACTGTGCTTATAATTTTATCGTACACCCTCTTTTGCTCATTTGTAAGCCTTGAGAAAAGCATATCATGTTCTTGCTGTAGTAATGATCTATCATACTGCATTTCATCTTGGAACAACTTGTTTCTTCCTTCTGACATGAGCATATCATCTGGATAAGGTACCATAGGAAATTTTCGCAGTGTGCCGCCGTTGCTTTGCAAGATTTTTTCTACTTCTGATAGTGTGAAGTTCTTTAGCTGGTCATCACTCAACTGCAAATCTGTGCAATGATACATACATACATACATTACATACATACTGAGTCTACCTACAAATTATAAATTAGATGAAGTACATAATATGTACATTTAAAAATAAATGATGCAATTAAGCAAACCAATTAATTAATTAATTAATGAACTAAATAATATGAGATTGGAGTGATATAAAATATTTTATGATATTTTTTTAAATACAATATTTCTATATTCTAAATGACTACAAAGTAAATTAGATTGCCTTCAATTTGAAGGTAACGTCTTTGTCTCACAAGAATATCCTCTGAGAGTAAATGCCATGTTGCATTCCACATAAGCTCCGGTGTTGACATACTATTTGACAATAATAACATGGCAAAAAGGTTTCTTAAATAGTGTGTGGTCCCCCAAAAACTTGCTTCTTTGATGCCATCAATGTACTCTTTGTCATCATCTAACAATCCTCTTGCATAGCAAGTTTCTTTAAATGAATGATATAAAACTCCATTGAATGTTCTAAGGTCTTCGTAACATGTTGGACCTTTAACGTGATTCAATAAAATTCTTAAATAGTACTTATTGCCACAACCGGGGGGGGGGACATGATAGATTCTTACAATTGCAAATGAACGTTGTCTCCTGTCCCACCTACCTTGCTTATATACATACTTTGTCGGAAACTCAACATAAGTTAGTTCCCTAGCATCCGGATCTGTCCTGTTATACTCCATCCATGCTAAAAATTGAGAATTCTCAATGGTGGGTCTATTCAAAACAGAATCTATGGGATCATCATCTTCAAAAACGACATTTTTCTCACCCGGAAGGTGAAAACTTAGTCTCTCAACAGAAGAAGTTCTATAATGTATGTCAAATCCAAATATTCTCCACACATCTTCACATGGTGAAATATATCTGCACCAAACACACATTAAAAATTATTAACAAATCTATGCATAATTCATTTTAGGCTTGTGATGCACAAGAAATCAGAGAATTGTGTATATACCTGCAATCATAGTACGTTTTAATTTCATCTAAATTATCAGAAGTTCCATCAGATCCTTTTGAAAAGGCAGCAGTAATTCTATCGTTTCCTTTATTTATATATTTAAATAAGTATTTAATCGAACGATGTTCATTGCACCACTCAATGTTGATATGAGCACCATATTTAAGGAGGAGTGATCGATTATATGGAACAACAAATCTATTGTCCAACTGAACTCCATTCTTTTCAATAAATCTGCCATTATCTCGTCTTCTATACACTGGATAGCCATCTTCATCTACACTTGTTTCCTCAATAAACTTCTTAGGGAAGTGTTTTGAGCACCTTCCCTCTTTCATGCATGGGGAGTTTTTATTTGATTCACCGCAAGGACCGTGCATCATGCAATCTCCCACTATCTTATATAGCTTGGGATCCTCTATAGAATTTGGTATTTCAACAAATATGATTTTATCAATGTCATTTGCATTTAAAATCTTGTCTCCAGAGTGTAGGAAAAGAAGAATGTGAGCATGCGGCAATCCTCGTTTCTGGAATTCCACCGTGTAGACCACTGATCGTGAAACAATATACTTAGCTATTAAACAACAATTAAATCAAAAGAAATAAAGGCACAATGAAATACACTTTAAATAACTACGGATTTATGTAATACAGAACAATATTGATTTTCTTATGTAAGATACAATAGGTTTGCAGTCGTGTGCTGTTAGGTTTTGGTTTATGTATGCGCTTTGCTGTAATGTTTTGATGTACTTTGGTTTGTTTGGTTTTTTATAATATATTACCTTTCCCAAAAAAAAGATACAATAGGTTAATGGTAGCCATAATCATGCGTAGTTTATAAATATAAAGGATATAATGGTGTAAGAGAAAATGTGGAACTTACAAGCGTTGGCTTTAAATGGGAATATGGCTCCATTCTTCAAATCACTTATCAGTTGATTTAGTTTTATTTTAAAAACTCTGCATAGGATGTCTGGTCTATCTTCCGACCTTAGTCCCCTCTTTTCAGCGAATCTTGTGATTTCTGGCCACTTTAGATTACAAGTAAATGTGATGAATAAGTCTGGATATCCATACCACTTGCAAAGTGCCATAACATCTTGATAATTTTGCATCATATATCTTGCTCCACCCGTAAATGACGAAGGCAATAATACTATCCTTTTCCCTGTTGAGGACGGATCTGTGTCTTCTCTTGTCACAACGTCCACAAGATTGTGGTACATCTCGGACAGTAAACGTTTTTGATTTTTCTAATGTAATTCAATCTCTCTGCCTCGATTATTGTGAATAACTTTCTTGACAATAATAATGTAGCAGCTTCATTTATTCTGTCTTGAATCCTATATGCAAAATACTTTCTCATACTTAATCTTGATCTTTTTCTTGCATAATTATCCCGCAGTGGAATATCAATCCTGTAAACATCTTCACCATATGGGAATAATAATGGATATTGGAGGGCAAGGTTTGAAGGGTGTAGCTCATATATTTGTTGTAGTGAACCTGATCGTTTTTCAAGTATAATATCTCTGTGTAGTGAACCTCCAACATCACCAACAATAAGTGCTACAACTTCAAAAGCAGTTGGGAGGTTATATGTCCTGCCATCGAATCCCCTTTTCCGATCCCTATAAGCCTTAGTTTGACATCTAGAGAATCAGTTGTTTTAAAATGATCCCTTGCCATTCTAAACGCTTGAGCAAGGGGGTTGTGTACATCAAGCATGTTCTTTAAGTCATTCAGAACTGCATCATCAAAATCAGTGCTATATTTCATGGAAAAAAAGAATACACATATCACGAATGAAGCTTATAATTTTTTTAATATATTTTTTGCTAAAAGAAGTTGTTGCTCAATATGTAGTAGTCATACTTCATGGCATGCTTTTTGTTAGAGATTTCATTTTGTGTGTCATATATATATAGAGTTGTGAGAATTTCGGATATGATCCATCAGTTGGTAACAAACTCTTCATTAAGTGATAGTTTTGTCCATGCATTCTAAAGGTGTACGAGCCTCTTCCTTGGTTGATCGTGGAATCGATCTTTCCTCCCATTGAAGTAAAAACATGCACATTGTTATAAGGTCTTATATTATCTAGGGAATTCTTGCTTTTAGGGTGCTCATTCCGCAAATAGTTTCCAAGGGGTTTCGGAGGTTCTTCTAGGAGAGGTCTTGCATACAACACAGTGAAAACTCAAGATCTTTTGTATCGCCCCGACACTTCTCCAACCGTTCTTCATACCATAACATTGCACCACAAAATTTACAAATGTATGTTGGATCTCCAATGTCCTAGTACTCTGAGTGAACATTAATATAGATATTAGTAAGGCTATTTTAAATAAGATATAAGAAGTTATTGTTTCATTTTATATGTCTTAATTATGAAAAATTATCAAATTCATTTTTTTCATTAATAGTAAGCATTAGTGATCAAAATAGAGAGAAAAAATGTCAAATCATTGCGTTTATTTTGATACGGAGGAAGTATATCTAGGCCTTGTTTGGGAAGTGGCTTTTTCCTTGGCTTTTGGCTTTTGACCTTTTGCTTTGGTCAAACAGCCAATAAAAGTGCTTGGTGTTTGGCTTTTTCACTGGCTTTTTAGCTGACTTTTCAGCCAAAAGCCAAAAGCCACTCTCACTAGCTTTTTCAATTGGCTTTTGCTAAATAAATTTACTAATTACCCTTCAATTATTTATTTTCCCAACAAACATTCACATCTCTATTTTTTACCACCCCATTCTTCCAAACATTTCTCTCAACTTCTCAAATATTAATAATAATTATAATATTAATAAATAATAATAATAATAATAATAATAAAAATAATAATAATAAATAAAATAATTACTATTAGTATAATAATAATTATTATTAGTATACCACTAATAATAATAAATAAATAAATAAATAAATATAATAATAATATTAATGATAATAATGATAATAATAATAGTAATAATAATAATAATAATAATAATAATAATAAAATGGTTCAAGTGAAAAAAGTCTAATAAGGTCATTTAAGTCATTTTACAATGTAACAACAAACAATCAACAACCAAATTTGTCAAACATGTTTTACAGTCAAACAGCCAAATGAAACATCCAAAGAAAACAGCCAACCGCCACAACCAATTCCCAAACAAGACCCTAATTTAAAACCCGTTTTCAAAAACGGGTAGATCCGACAAACTGGTCAGTCATCACTCCATCAGGCATCAGTCATCCAAAACGAAAACATTTATTACCCGCTTCTCTCTCCTAAAATCTCCTCTCTTCTCGTATTTTAGGGCTTTCTCCCTCATTTCTGCTGAAAAAACCCTAGAAATTCAACCCAAATCCTTAATTCCCCCGAAATCACCCAAATTTCTCACCGATCTTCGCAATTCCAATCATGCCAAGGCTCAACGAGTACGAAGACGACGAAGAATTAGAGGCAGAAGACGGCGATGAGTACGGCGAAGATCTGTACGAAGAAGAAGAGCCTGAAGACGATGAAGATGACGACGAATACGGTGGGAGAAGACCTAAAGCCGGAGGCGCCGCAAAAAAGCGTCGAAGATCGGATTTTATCGACGATGTGGCGGATGAAGATGATGAGGAGGATGACGACGAGGGTGGAATGTATGGGCGTGGGAGTCGCCATAAGAGGACTCGTGGTGGTGGGTTTATTGATGATATGGCTGCTGAAGTTGATGAAGATGATGAAGAGGAGGAGGAAGGAGATGATGGTAAGTTCAACAATGTCTTTGTTTCGTGGCTTTATGTTCATGTTATATGAATTCAGTTGAATCATTGTTTGCAATTTGATGCCCGAAAATGATACCATAGAGGTTTGCTTAGGTATTGATCTGGCTGAGCTTTTAAAGAGGTTGATTGTTTTTTCATTTAATTAAGAAAGTTGTCCGTTGATTTGAATTTAGTGATTTAAGAGCTCATTTGTCGTTAAAGAACTTACGAATTTCTTTTCCCTTTGTGGCTCTCTCTACTTTATAGGTGATCATTTTTGATAAAAATTAGTTAAATGATTGTTTGCAAATTGATGGTAATTGCCTTTTAAATATGTATAATGTATAATTAGGTATACTCAGGTGGTGCTTTAGTTGAGTCTTTGAAGATGTTCTTTGCTATTTATGTAATCAGAGAACTTGCCGGATGATTTGGAAGAAGTTTAAGATCTGGCATTAGTGATTTTAAAGCTCATCTTTCACAGTGTGTATTCATGAGAAATTAGAAATTTCTTCACCTATTGTGGAATTTAGCCATTGCAAGGATTAAATATAGTCTGTATGTTGTTAGGATTTGAAGAAGGGAATTAGAGATTGGCTGGTAGCCTGTTGCATTACATGTGGCTGAGTTACGACAAGTATGGGTGTTTTCGTTTTTCGATCATCTGTCACATTAGAATTTTTATTGAATGTTAGCTTGTTCTTTGTTTTTGGCATTCGCTGGCATGGGTTAGACATAGGTGGAACAAGGAGAGAGTAAGAAATATGCACACACTAACTAAGAGGACAGAATATGGTGGTTTCATGATTAATSTGTTGTGTATTATGTTAATGACTAATAGTAATAAGGCCCCCTCAGCTCCTTTGTAGAATCTACTCCTCTCTCCTCCTTACTTAAGTCCTGAATATATATGTTAGTTTCAGTGTATGCGAGTTGGGTGTTTTGTGGTGGGATGGAATTTGGTTGGTTTACTTGGTCAGAGATTGTTGGCTAGAGATGAGTAGATGACATTTATGGGTCATATGGTGGTTGTCTTAATAGAATAATAATGTCTTGGGTGTGTCGGGTGATAGTTGTTGGTCTTGAATTTCAATTGGAATATGAAGCTAGTGAATTTCATCAACAGATTATTTTCGGATATCTACAAGTGTTATATTAGCATTACAGTTTTGCTCTATGTCTAATAGCTCTTCTGTTTTTCTTATACCTGCACCATTTCTCAGTATGTAGAAGTTGTAAATTAATTGCACCATTTCCTTTTTGGATCATGGATTCCATCTGTCTCTCCGCTAATACATGAGTCCCTTTTCTTGTCTTTTTCTGTATCTCTCAAATCTCCTTGAAATTTGTTTAACATTTCTATGGTGCAACTATAAAAAAATGGAGGGAAACAGAAAGTATATGTCTTGTGCCTTTTACAAATTTTTGTATCTTTATGCACAGGGACTATCAATTTTGCAAACAAAGTTTAGAGTTTAGAGTTTAGAGTTTAGTTTATAGAGTTTAGAATTTTTATAGAGTTTAGAATTTGCTCATAGAGTTTTAACTTTTTCATTAAGTGGATTTGATTGCGGATTTTACAGCTGTTAATATAAATGTGTTTGGTAACATTTATATGTTTGATAAAAGTTGAAATGTATTTTATGGTATAAAATGACAATTATAGACATTGGGCATTTTTTTTAAAATTAATACTTCCCTTAGATTTTTGCAAACTACAATGAAATAATAAAAAAAACCCATCTCTCTCCTCTTTCTCTAATTATCACCCATGTTCTCATTTTCAAATTAAGAAGAAAAAAATCCTAAAGCTAATTGACAATCAGGAATCACCAACTGTCATCATCAGTGATGTACTGTGTACGTTGGTGGCAGTAGTATGGTTGGTTTTGCAATGGGATTATAATACTTAATGAAACTTAACAATGGGTGTTTGTGTCCAATAATTTTAGCATTTAGAAAACTCTTTAGGAAACGCTGCTCATGAAAGCTTTTTCAAAATCAGAGTTTTGGGCTCAAAACTATATAACTATAACTCAAAACTGTTTTTACCAAACACCAAGAAAAGAGGATTTGACTTTTCAAACCTCTGATTGTGCCAAATCCTCTAAAAGTTGGGCAAAACTCTCACAACCAAATAGGGCCTTTATGTTTCCAACGTATTAGCAACATGTGTTATGCATCTTTTAGGTGATAATGGTGTAGGTGTTCATAAATTTTTACGATTATAAATACTGTAATTCTGTAAGTAAGTTATATTTGTTGCTCGTGAAAGTGTGTTTCTGTCTCTCTGAGTTGTAGAGTTGTTGTGTCTTAATTTGAGATAATAGGCTGAGAAATTTGGCTATTCTCATACTGATTATGACATATCAGTTGCAGACATGTGCTGGTTCTCAGTTGGCCATAATACTTGGAAGCTTGATCTTTCAGTGCTCTTTGTTAAACCTAGAAGCAATTTGTGGAAATTGGATTAAGGTTAGTTGGTTTGAGTAACAAATGTTTGCCAAACTGCACTAGTCACCTTTTAGAAGTGTCTTAAGTCTGAACTCAAGAGAACATGTTAAAAGATGATATGAGGTTGTTGGGAAGGTGATTAAGGGGATGTTCTTGTTGTAAACTAAAGGTTGCTATTTAGTTACCTTTAGAAAGATTACAGTGTTACCTACCATGTCTCCTCCATGGACTAGGAAGATTCACATTCACTTATAGTGCAAATCATTATTTCTTATTTATGTGTCACCTATTGGAGGATAAAATCTTTGAGATGTCTTTGAAGCTACACCTTATTTTTGTAGAAAGTTTAGGGACACGGTATATGACATTTTTTTGGGCAAAATATAGGATATGAGATGAAAAGATAAGAAACTGACTCTCCTTGTCGTAAAATCATGTGAAAAAACATTGACCCATTTGCTCCTTACACTTCCTTCAGATACGCTTTCCTCAATTTATTCAATTCAGTCCTTGTCATATTTGATTTTCCGCTCTTTTGTGTTTATAAAGTCTACAAATTTCCCTGAAAAGATTTTCCATATAACGGGGCATGTATTCCCTAAGAAATCTTGCATGCTTGATGGCAATGTGCCAATGACCACATTCATTTTTTTTTTCCATTTGCATTTGTGCTGAACACATCCAATACTTGGAATTGCAAGCATGCATGAATATACTTTTCATGTATTCTGGTGATCATAGGCACTCGAAATGGTATGCATACTTTGTGAGCTATGATAACAATCAATGAAGAGCCTATCATACCCGCATTGGGCACTTTGTTTAATGTGTTATGTATTTTAGCTAATGCCTCTTAATGTGTGTTTATCCCTTGTCCTTGCTGTATGATTATTTATTTTCAGCACTAACTTTGATTTTTATAGTAAGTATTTGCTTGTTCACTTTCCTTCTTTTCTGTTAAACCTTTTCTGAGCTACAATAATATCGGTGCTTAATTCTTATATCTCGACTATGCAGATTTCATTGTAGACAATTCAGCAGAAGTTGCCGAGGAAGATGAGAGAAGGATGCATCGGCGACCTTTGCTTCCAAGAGAAGATCAGGAAGAAGATGTTGAAGATCTTGAGAGAAGAATACAGGAAAGGTATGCTCGGTCAAGTCAGGCAGAATACGATGAAGAGACCACAGATGTGGAGCAGCAAGCCCTTTTACCATCTGTTAGGGATCCCAAGCTTTGGATGGTGAAATGTGCGGTATGTTTCATATAGTTTAATTCATATGGCTATTTATGCCTGTGTGTTTTATGTCTTTTTTTTAATTAATCTATTTATATTTGTGACTCAAACAATTCTGTGTTTGACAAAATTTAGATTGGCCGCGAAAGGGAAGTAGCTGTGTGTCTCATGCAAAAGTGTATAGATAAAGGATCTGAATTGCAAATTCGTGCTGTTGTTGCCCTTGATCACCTTAAGAATTTTGTATATA
This sequence comes from Bassia scoparia, assembly GCA_008642245.1. NCBI lineage: Eukaryota > Viridiplantae > Streptophyta > Magnoliopsida > Caryophyllales > Amaranthaceae > Bassia > Bassia scoparia. Next base: position 43,790 of record SNQN01000976.1, read on the forward strand.
TCGAGGCTGACAAAGAAGCCCATGTTAGGGAGGTACGCAGTAATAAACTCATGCATGCTGAAATATCTTACTATTGTGTTATTCCTTTCTTAAATTTAAAAACTTGTTTCAGGCGATCAAAGGTATGCGGACCATATTTCCAAGTAAAATAACACTGGTCCCAATCAAAGAAATGACTGATGTTCTCTCTGTTGAAAGTAAAGCGATTGACCTTTCTAGGGATACCTGGGTGAGGATGAAAACTGGGACCTATAAGGGAGATCTTGCAAAGGTATAGCCAGCGATTGCCTGCATTTTAATATTTATAAGGGAGATCTTGCTATATTTAAATGTTGGATCCTGTATTTTGTAGGTATTAGATGTGGACAATGTGCGACAAAGGGTTAAAGTCAAGTTAATTCCGAGGATAGATTTACAAGCTCTTGCAAATAAGCTGGTATGTGATTCTCTATGCTGATGATATTCATTGATGTATACTGAGAACTATACTACTAATTTTGCAATGTAGCAGCTTGACACTGTCTCTTCTTTTGCTATGTATAGTGGAAGAAATTGCTATATATGTTGGTCCTTGGCTTTTCTGTTCTACTAATAAGGAACCTTATCAAGTTGCTTATGGTTTCACTTTCAGGAGGGCAGGGACATTGCCAAGAAAAAAGCATTTGTTCCACCGCCTCGATTTATAAATAGCGAGGAAGCCAGGTATTGATGCAGCTCTACCCCCCCCCCCCCTCTCTGTGTGTGTGTGTGTGTGTGTCTCTCCCATTTTCTTGATATACTTAGCTTTTCTCCCTTTTTGGGCATTGACACAGTGTTTCTCTTGGTGTTATTCTTTGTTCACAGGGACTTGCACATTCGTGTTGAGCGAAGGAGAGATGCTACGACTGGGGACTACTATGAAAACATTAATGGGATGATGTTTAAAGATGGTTTTTTGATTAAATCTGTGTCTATAAAGTCAATAAGTACTCAGAACATACAACCCACTTTTGATGAGTTGGAGAAGTTCCGACATCCTGGTGAAGGTGATGGCGATATTGGCAGTTTGTCAACATTATTTGCCAATAGAAAGAAAGGACATTTCATGAAGGGTGATGCTGTTATTATTATCAAGGGAGATCTAAAAAATTTGAAGGGATGGGTTGAGAAAGTTGAGGATGGAAATGTCCATATAAGACCAAATGAAAAAGGCCTCCCGGTATGCATATTAGCTTCTAAATTGCTCTTTAAATCGTTTGTGCTACTTTTTGTGTACGTATATCTTATATTTTCTCTTTGTTAATGCAGCAAACACTTGCTATTAATGAAAAAGATCTCTGCAAGTATTTTGAACCAGGGAATCATGTTAAGGTTACTTCTGGCACACATGAAGGTGCGACCGGTATGGTTGTGAAGGTTGAGGGCCATGTGCTGATACTAATATCTGATACAACTAAAGAACATGTACTTTTCGTTTACTCCCTGTAACTGTGAATATTCATTGTAATAACAAGATCTATACCTTCTTTTCCCTTGCTCTTTTTCAAGCTATCTTTAATTTAACTTTTGGTTGATTGGCAGGTCCGAGTGTTTGCTGATCATGTTGTTGAAAGTTCAGAGGTGACAACAGGTGTTACTAAAATTGGGGACTACGAGCTTCATGATCTTGTGCAATTAGAGTAAGCTCTGTTATCATTTCTCTGTCTCCTCTGCTGTCTATCCCCCTCTAAATTTTAACTGTGTACCTTCTTTGAATGTGTGCAGTAACATGAGTTTTGGTGTAATTATACGAGTGGAAAGTGAAGCTTTCCAGGTGATTTTCTGTTGCCTTGACTTTTTGAAGTGTATGTCTTCAGTTCTTAAGGAAGCATGTCACATACTCACATGTATTTTAGGTGCTCAAAGGTGTACCAGATCGGCCAGAGGTGGTGTTAGTGAAGTTGAGAGAGATCAGATCTAAGATCGAGCGAAAGTCGTTTGCTCAGGACCGATCAAAGAATTCAATAGCAGTAAAAGATGTTGTTAGGGTTCTTGAGGGTCCATGCAAGGTTTGATTTATCCTTTTCTATCTACCTCGCTGTTTATCAGCTGTCTTATTATTCTGATATTCTCTACTGGCACTGTTTAGCACCTTACTGTTTTTAATTTTTCTGACAAGCAGGGGAAACAAGGTCCTGTTGAACACATATTTAAAGGGGTTCTATTCATATTTGATCGTCACCACCTTGAGCATGCTGGGTTTATATGTGCCAAGTCTCAGTCATGTCTGGTTGTTGGTGGCTCAAAAGGGAACCGAGAGAAGATGGTAAGGATAGGACCTTTTTTATTCTTTATTCTAATTCTAATTTTGATGTTGTTTAAACTGGTTTTCTATCCTAAGGGTTCATTGTGTCCTTTTCTTTTCTTTCTTTTTTTTTTTTTTTTTGGGGGGGGGGGGGGGGGGGGTGCTTTTTTTTTTTTTTTTTTGTTTTTTTTTTTTTTTTTTTTTTTTTTTTTTTTTTTTTTTTTTTTTTTTCGGTTTTTTTGTTTTTTTTTTTGTTTTTTTTGTTTTGTGGGGGGGGGGGGGGGGGGGGGGGGGAGGATCCTTGGTTTTACTATGCTCATGCAGTAAGTTTTTGTGCACTTTTTAAGGTTTGTTTAGGCTGTATGTACTGATACTCTCTAATCATATTATGTGCTGTGTTGCCATATGTTTTTCTGCACCTGAATCTGTTGGTACTTTATTGGGTCATACATTGCACCTGAGTTTTAGAGGCAGTAAGCAGTATCATACTCTTATTAAGCCTTTTAGTGTTTCAAATAGGTTTTCATGTCTGAAGAGTGTATAAAGCTTTTTTGCCTGTTACATGAAGAGTTTACCTGCGAATTTAACACTAGTATACCAGTGAGTTTCAATTTCCCATAAGTGCACTTGAATTTATTATTCTCAATAATAACATTGGTGGGGCATATTCCGTTAAATTGCAAAATATTCCTTTTAAATAAGGATATTCCGTTAACTTTATATATTTGTTAACCTTTGGTTGGGGTAACTTAAAAGAAAAGAAAAAATTTTTAAAAAATTACAACCCCATCCACTTCTTTCAACCCAGCCACTCCGAACCCCTTTTCCACCCTCCCCAGCCAACCCCCACGGCCCCACCCCTCTCATCTTGCCTAGCCACCCTACCCTGACTTGATCCCAACCACCTTTCCAACCCTAAATCACCCTTAATTTTAAACCACCTCCACCATCTTCACAGCTTTATAGAAGTGCAAAACACCTAATCGGAACCTTAATCCTCAAATCGAAACCCTAAAGCAATTCAATTTTGGATGAATTGAGGTTCCTGGGTTTTGAAATGCGTTTATGAGTTTTTCAAAATGTATGGTTGTGTGTGCGGTGAGGTGTAGTCTGTGGTTGTAGTGCGGTGGGTGGTGGCTGTGTGTGCGTAGTGTGTTTAGTGTGGTGGGTGTAGTGCTAGTGAGGTGGTGGTTGAGATTTGGTGGCTGTGTGTGCGTGGTGTGTTTAGTGGGTGCTGGTGGAAAAGGGTGGTTTCCGGTGGAGTGTGTTGTTTATTGTGGTGAAGGGAGGTGGTTGCTGAGTTATGCTGGTGTTGGTAGGTGGTGGAGAGGGAGAGTATGAGGATGTTGGTTTTTATTTTATTTATTTTAAAACCATGCTAATATTTAACCATGATTTGTAATATGTAACGGTTTTGGTTTAAAATGTCCTTCAATTTAACTATATTTGCGGGAATTTGAAATACACTGAGTATACTAGTGGGAATTTCCCTTGCATGCATGACTCATTTTTTGTTAGGCTTGGGACTGTAGATGGCCTTTCCGTCTTAGTTGCACTTCTTGCTGAATCTTCTTCTGTCGCTTCAAACTCATGAGTAGTTGTTTAAATTCTCTCACCGGCCTACGTTTTCATGATCGGTTTCCTATTGACTTAATTTGTTCTGTCATCATTTGCTTTTGTTCCACAGGGAGATCCATTGTCATTTTTGAGAACTCCTCAACGTGTTTCACAATCTCCTGGAAGACTACCTCCGAAGGGGCCTCAATCTGATTGTGGGTTCCTTTGCATCATTTTCTTTTGGCATATTTTGCTATCAGAAATGAACTATATAAGTTATTTTGATATCTTTATTTTGCAGTTGGAGGAAGGCATAGAGGTGGTAGAGGGCATGATGCCCTCATTGGAACTACCATTAAAATACGCTTGGGACCTTATAAGGGTTATCGAGGACGTGTGAAAGATATCAAGGGCACAACTGTGCGGGTTGAGTTGGAATCTCAAATGAAGGAGGTCACAGGCAAGTATTTGTCGCATTGTGATTATTGGCTGCTATCTTATTCGTCTCTTATGCTTTCTAACTAACTAATAAATGTTTTGCAGTGGATCGAAGTCAAATTTCTGACAATGTGACTGTGACAACTCCTTATCGGTAATCACTATTATTCAGTTGCTCTTTTGTTGTTTCTACTATACAATTTTTCTCATCCCTTTTGTTTTCTTAGGGACACATCTCGATATGGTATGGGCAGTGAGACTCCTATGCATCCGTCTCGTACACCAATGCATCCCTACATGACTCCTATGAGAGATTCACGTGGTTGGTTTAATTGTGCTTTCATAATTCATTATATAAAATTTCGTACTATGCTATATTTATAAGACTAATGTACAAGTATGTTACATCGATGTCGTTGTCCAGCTACTCCCATACATGATGGTATGAGGACACCAATGCGGGATCGAGCTTGGAACCCATATGCTCCAATGAGTCCAGCAAGGTTAGTCTTTAACTCTTTATTCTCTGTCCCTGCTGCTGTTCTAGTCAGGAAGGAAAATACAGAGATATAAAGTATTAGGTACTGTTTGTGGGTGTGCTTTGTGTTTGCAAAAGCTTGTACAAGATGAAGTAATCTTTTGATAAACTGTAAATTTTATGGTTTACTGAGTGATTAATGGCATTTGTTTGTTTAAGAAAAGTAATTTTTGAGGTTTTCATCTTTTTAGATTCACTGGAATACCTATTTTTTGAATATGTTTGTTATCTTCTTGACTCTGTTCTGCGAATTTTGCCAGCAGTATTTTTTAATTTTTTTTTTTAATTATTTTTTGGCATGATGACATGTCAATAAATTTTGTGACTTTTGTTTCTAATTATAAAGTTGGTGCATCATTTTTAGTTCAGCTTACCAGACTTCTCTTTGTATCAATCTGAAGCAAAGTTATGTTATTAACTTCTATTTGGGACCTTTCAATTTCAGGGATAACTGGGATGATGCGAATCCTGCTTCTTGGGGAACAAGTCCACAATATCGGGTATGCTTTGTGATTTATATTCTTGTCTAAATCAGTCATTTTTTCCTTTTTTAAACATGTGTTCGACATGCTTGATGCTTTTTAGCCTGGAAGCCCACCCTCAAGGACATATGATGCACCTACTCCTGGTTCAGGTTGGGCTACTACTCCCAGTGGTAATTATAATGATGCTGCGACCCCTAAAGACAGCGGTTCAGCCTATGGTAAATTAGTTACTTGTTCAATTTTGGTCCTCATTATTTATTCATTATCATTAAAACTTAGAAGCGTGAAATTATATATTGTTTTATTATCATTATTATTGTTATTACATTATTATTATTTATTAGAATACTAATTAATTATTGTACACTCTTGTCAGCCAATGCTCCTAGTCCATACTTGCCATCAACACCTGGGCAGCCCATGACACCAAGCTCTGCATCATATTTACCTGGTACTCCTGGTGGTCAACCGATGACTCCTGGAGGTGGTGGCCTTGATATGATGTCTCCTGCAATAGGTCTGATCCCTTAACTGTGTGCCCTCTGTGCATTTGTTCTATATCATTTTTTAAAATTAAGATGTAATGGAGATGTGGGAATGGAAGAGAATGAAGGGAAACTGTTTCCCTTATTGGATGAGGAGTTGGGTTACTTGGGTGAAGGGAGGGATTAATTTTCCCTTCCTCATTGAGAAACATTATCCCTTTGAAACTCTCAAGTTTTGAAGGTAAAATGGAGCTCCCTTTTTCTCTTCCTCTTTACTTAATTAAACCCTTATAAATTTCATTAAGAAAAAAACGCATAGGGGGTCTGTGCATACCCTTTTGTTGCAATCTCTCCGTTAAGGAGGAAGTAGATGATTACAATAATGATGTTGGATACTTATGAAATTCTTAGTTATTTTTGGTAAACAAAAAACACATATAGTACTTCTATCTTGGCCTAAATGTCAAATATTGGTAGGTTGGTTTCGATACTCCCTTTTTCCTTATTTCATTTTTGCCTTTTCTTTAGATTGTCCTTTTTTTAAAAAAAATTTTTCTTCTCAAAAGTTGAATGAGGTGAAGTCACGAGTGACCATGTTTTAGAGTGGTTGCTTGGGATTTTCAGTTTGGATGGATGTTAAATTTGTTAGAGCATAAGCTAATTTAGTCACTGCTTGTTATCTCAATGTGCAGGTGGTGAGAATGAAGGATTATGGCTATTGCCTGATATTTTGGTAAATGTTGTCAAGTCAGGTGATGACAGCATGGTGGGGGTTGTGCAGGAGGTTCTTGCGGTAAGTTCTTGTTTGTCTGACTTGATTGTTGTACAATTTGAGATGTTGTAAATGTGGCTTGGCCTTTTAGGTTGCTACTAGTAAAGTAGTACATAATTGCATCAAAAGTTTCTTATAGTGGTTGGTTGACTTTCATAGAAGAATATTTATTCTTCATGTAGTTTTTGCATCAATCTTCATTGTTGTGTTGCTCTTCTAGGATGGTTCTTGCCGTGTTGCTCTTGGGACAAGTGGCAATGGTGAGGTGATAATTGCTCTACCAAATGAAATCGACTTGATACCTCCAAGGAAATCAGACAAGATCAAGATTATGGGAGGGGCACAACGGGGGGCCACGGGTAAGCTGATTGGTGTGGATGGTTCTGATGGAATAGTAAAAGTAGATGAATCGCTTGATGTTAAGATATTGGATATGGGTATTCTGGCCAAGTTAGCTTAGTCCTGAGGCGAATAATATGTTTTTCCTGAGTTAATGTAAATTTTTTCTTTGGTAAAGTAGTGTATATTTTAGCTAGATCAATAGATAGTTTATAGTGTTTATTCCCCCATTTGAGTTATAATCTTAGATCTGCCTGTTTGCTTAGATTTAGCTACGAGTATGCAATTTAATATAACTCCAAAGGGGTTGGGGAACCATTTAYGGATTGGATGATTAGGAAAGGTGGTTAGGAAGTGTGTTTGGAACAGAAGATTCAGAAAGAAAAGCATATACTGGATTGCAGTTGCTAGCTGAGTACGTTGAATCGATAGTCAATTTTGAATTGATCTATACATAAACTTCTCATCAGAGTTTCAATCCCACCCTCCCGTGTCTCCTAATGGTTTTAACTTTTGTTTCTTTTGTTTTTTTTTTTTTTTTAAATAAATTTAAGTAGCAGCTTTATTTACTAATTTAGTATATTAGCACTGCATCCCTTGGTTGAAGTTATAAAAACTAGTGTAGAAATCATCCCATGTAGCAGGATTATTGTGTAATGGAATTTTTGAAGTCAGCAGTTACCCACGAAACCATTATCCTGATTATACTACTTTCTTATTGATGCATGGGTGTTTAAATTTAATAACCTCATGTAAGTGATTTCAATGTTATTGGTAATGTTTGTCCAATTGAGCCGCTCATCTGATAGTTGTAACTTGTAAGTGAAAAAGGGTAACGGAAAAAAAAGTCATAGTCTACCAAAGTGATTATGGGAGAACTCATTAAATCTCCATGGTAAAACAATTTGCCTTGTTTTCTTTCATCTGCATGACCGCATGCTTGTGTTCTGAGTATATTACCACCAGGGGGTGATATTGGACTCTTGGATGAGAATGAAAAGTTGTGACGAAACTATCAGAAGAAACTCTTGGATGATTAAAATTCATAAGAAATTCAGAATTTCTTGTATGCACAGATTTACAATAAATTTATTGTGCACTAAACATATGTGACCTGTTACAACAATATAGTGACTCATTATTCACTTCACATTAATATAGTGATAATGATAATGGTTACTATATTGATAAAAAAATTACTATATTTATTAAAAAGGTTACTATATTGATCAAAAGAATTACACTAATCTCTTCTGGTTCCATAGAATGAAAAATAGAAATTTTAGGTAAGATTGTTTTTCTTGAAGATAAAAGTTGTGAGCAAATTGATCTCTCATAGAGATTTTTTAAAAAAATTTAACTTATTTCAGTTATCCTGAAAATTCATTCTAATACTGACCATTTATATCCAATAACAAAACATGCTGTTAAGTTTTGAAAACTTTGCTCATCTAAAATTGTAGTGGGAGCACAAAATAAACTTTGATTCATGAAATTCTGTAACGATTTGTAATTAAGGCTCCGTTTGATAGAGTAAAAAAATTTTCATTAAAGGGGTGTAAATAATTTTTCACGAAAGTAAAATTTCCCTTATAATCATGAAAAATTATTTTYCTTTCAAAATCAAAGGAAACATATAATCAAACAATGAAAAATTATTTCCAAAAAAATTGTTTTCAATGGAAACTATTTTCCTTGAAAATCATTTTACATTGAATATATTTTACACTCAATCAAACACTCAAGTTAATTTGCTTAGCCAAATTAAATTTATACTCGGTATTTAATTTCGAATGGTCAAGCCTTTTTTAAATTGGAAACAGGTTCCTAAGGAATCCTAATTAGAACCACAAGTTATCGAACATATTTAAACAAGACCCCTCGCTACTTTTTTTGTGTTTGATAGATTTTTCCATATTACAAAAAAGGAATCATACTCAATAGATAAAGGGGTTTAGGCCTTTAGAAAAGAGAGAAGTTTTATAACTGAACATCAGATTACTACAGAAATTTATCGACCAAAAGTCCTCAACTTTAGCAAACTAAAATTAGAACACAAATTAAATACACCTAAGGGTAAACACACCCATATTCACAAAATCTTATTTATATAATCCTCTCAAGTTCTATTAACGCTAAGGAGCAAGCGCGATTCGATTTTCCACTTCATGCATCCATACGAATGATGCACCTTATACTTTCTCCCTTCAACATCAGGTCAAAGGCCTTGTTGATGTCCTTGAAACTAACTTCATGGGTTATAAATTTCTCCAGCTCAAGTTCCTGCATTTTCACCACAAATTGCAAATCAATCACATTATACAATTGCTTATATATGATCTGCTAATGTTGTTAATGTTAAGTGATACTGCTTTGAAGCAAACCTTGTTCATGTACTTCTCCACGACTTCTGGAATGTCAGTCCGAGGCTTGTAGTTTCCGAAGAAAGTTCCCTTCAGTGTCCTCTCATTTAAGAAGTTCATTGGATGTGTCTTGAACGCATCGTCTTTGTTCGGCACACCAACAAGAACAGCAACACCCCAACCCTACATTTGATCACACAAAAAAATCAGTATATTTCTAAAGTGTAAATTTAGCTATTGACGGAATTCCCATATGGCAATGTTGGAAGCATACATCATGAACACATTCAAAAGCAGATATCATAGCCTGAATGTTTCCAGTACATTCAACACTTCGGTCCACGCCTCCATTAGTCATCTCAGCAATCACCTAGATAAGGAAGCAGGAGAAAGTACATGAATGAGCTACTTAAGGTAGCATAAAGGTTTTAAAATGTAGTAATTAGTCAATGGTTATGCCACAAACCTCTTGCACTGGTTTGTCATGATCTTTCGGGTTCACAAAATCAGTCACGCCAAAGTTCTTTGCTGTTAAATTAGTAGCAATACAATCAGAGGTATGATAAGGATACAATATAGACTCAAAAGTCTAATTACTCTTTGTATGAAACAATTTGATGGTACATTATGAAATTACTGCAAAATTTACCTGCTTCAAACCGGCTATTGACAAGATCTACACCTATGATCCTTGATGCACCAGAAACTCTGGCACCCTCGCATGCCTAAAGTCATGAAGAAAACAATGAATGCCAATATACCATTGAATCAAATTTAAGTAGAAATCCACCATAAAATATCCCAAATTTCTTAACAAAGTAGTATAAATAACGCATTGGAGAACGATATACTAACCGCGAGACCAACAGCCCCAAGGCCAAATACAGCAACTGTCTGGCCCTTCTTAGGTTTAGCAACATTGACAGTAGCACCAAAACCTATAATAAACCAAAATGTAATATAATGTCAATCATAAATCAACAATTACAATACTATATTAGAGTAATGAAATCGAAATTGTAGTTTTAAGCACCTGTAGAAATTCCACAGCTGAGAACACAGACTTTGTCAAGGGGTGCTTCAGGGTTGACCTTAGCCAGACAACCAACGTGAACCACAGTGTATTCACTAAACGTGGATGTTCCAACAAAGTGAAAGATCGGTTTTCCATTAATCGAAAACCTGGATTTCCCGTCGTTGAGCATCACACCCCTGTCAGTGTTGATCCTCAGAAGATCACACATGTTACTCTCCTCCGATTTGCAGTGCGCACATTCCTTGCACTCACCGGTGAAAATAGGCAGGACATGGTCCCCTGGCTTGAGCTCTGTCACACCCTCTCCAACACTTTCCACAATCCTGCACAATCCAATACATAGCAATGTTAATGCCAACCAATATCCCTATAATGAAAACTAAGGTAATAGATCATCAACCATGTCAATTAAACAATCAATTATGCATTCTGATGATATRATCATTATTTTTTAGTACTAGTGCATTACTGAATTCTTAAAAGAGAAGCATTTCCCTAATTTCCATTTCAAAATTCATTTACTCTATAATTTCATTGAACCAACATGCTAAATCACAAATGAAGAACAAATCACATACCCTCCTGCTTCATGACCGAGAATTCGAGGGAAAACCGGAGTTTGCCCCTGAAAATCAATTAAAACATCAGGAATCAGTGAAATCTCATGATATACAAAACAACATAACATCCCAATAAATCACAGGAGAAAAAATTCATACCTTGGCTTCCCAAAAGTAAACATCAGTGTGACAAAGTGAGGTGAAGAGGATCTTCACACGAACCTCCATTTTTTGTGGGGGTGCCACCTCCACTTCTTCCATTACCAAAGGCTTTCCTGCTTCCCATGCTACAGCAGCTGCATTCAAACCATTTCATTCCATTAATTTGACTTTTCTTTAATTCCTGCTTCATCATCATATCAACTTTTTTGCTTAAAGTTTTTATTTTTCCAAATTTTTAATTTCTTGTTCACAAGATCAATAATTGTGACAGATTAGTTGAGAACAACTATTTGCCATTTGTGGTATGATTCAAAATTTAAGGATATCTATATGTTTATTTTGAGCAAGATTACAACTTTAAGATTCTTTCTAGGATAAATTGACTAATGTCTTTCTCAACAGAATTAAACATTTTCTACAAAGTATTAAACAACCCCATTTTTAATGCAAAGTCCATTTTTTTTAATATTATCTTTCATGTTCTACAATTGGGATAGCATCAAATAATATTCAACATAAGTCAATTTTTTTCTAATAAGATTGCATTAAAAATAAAATAATCAATAAACAACGCTATGATCTTGATCGAAAACAAATTTATCATTTCATTATCTAGATAGCAGAATAAATAGTTAAAATAAGAAAAATAATGTAATACATGCAATTTCCAACAATAATATGAAGCAAAATAAAACAGAGGAAAAAACCATACAAAATTGAAATTCTTCAAATAAGCAATGAATAAATGCAGAAAAAATGAGCAGTTTGATCATACCTTTGCAACGAATAACTTGACCAGCAGTGTTTGCCATTTTCAGAATTTTTTGTTACCAACCCACAAAACAAACCTTTGTATCCTTTGTGTATATATATATTTATAAAAAGAGAAAATTACTTTGATAAATTTCTCACCAAGAAATCAACTTAACTATTTAGTTTTTGTTTACTATCCAAGAAAGCTTTAATTATAGAAGTCACTCGAAAAAACCAACACTTGTTTAAAAGATGTTTGATTAATGGAATAATATGAGTTTATGTGGCATTATAACATCAATGGTGGGTATTTATACCAAATTTTGGACAGTCTATTTTTAAGGTAAGTTTGTCTTTATTTTATTAATTCATAAGATAAAGTAGAATAAAACCAAGGTTGGTTACTGTGAGCTGGTTTTACAAGGAGTTGACACATCAGAGAAAGATGGTTTGTTAAAATGGTAATTCATAATATTTTTAAAAACAAGAGGCTCAGCTAGAAATGAAAAACTGGTTCTAAAGACCACTGGTTTTGCTTTACCATCAACTGTGTTCATTGGTTAATTAGCAAAGTTTTAGGAGYTGTAATATATATTTAATTAAATAATGATGATGATTATATTAAATGGTTCCTTGTTAATCAACTTGAATGTACGAAAATGGAAGAAAACATGATTGGTCAAATGCTAGGTGCTGTCAAAATGTCAAGGATGCTCTATTACTGTAGCGGATTAGAGGAATCAAGTTCATTGTACCTAATTTTTATTCTTAATAGTGGGAACTGGGAAGTGAATCAAGTGATAGAAATAAATGATGACCCACAAAATTAGTCCTAACAGATTATTATACTCCCATCGTTTCAATTTATTTTTTTTACATTTATTTTTTAAGATACAAGTAAAAGAAAAGTTTAAAAAATGAAAAATCTTCATATACATAAGGAATATTAGAATAACATATTCATATGAGATCTTTTTAGTTTTGTCTAAATGCGCAGTGTTTATAAGAGTTTGATAAAGTGTTGTACTCCCCTTGACCTGTTTCACTAAATTCATGACATAAGGAAAATCAGAACTATTCATTAGTAGTGAGAATTTTCTAAATTGCCGTCAATGTATAAGAATAAATATAGTTAAGTGGGGTCCTGTTAAAATCGTCTTAATGATTATTTTATTAAAATCTAATTTTTATAATATTTACTAATATATAATTAATAAAGATATTTGACATCTATCACGTGTATTGACAAACGTGTAAAGTAGAAATGACAAAAATTTAATGGAACATAGAAAGTATAAGATATTAGCGTTWAAACATGTACGTTAAAAATTGTGCAAAAAGTAACGTAAAAAATAAATTAAAACAGAGGGATTATGAAATTCTTAATGTTTCGATTATATTGATGAAAATATTTACTCCATAGTTTGAACTAGACAATTCCCATCAAAGGCTAGGATTTTCAATTTTTTTTTTTGAAAATTATAATAAAATATACTTTCTAGGTTTCAAAAGTTGTTTCCATCCATTTATGATTTTTGACTTTTATTTAACATTTAGGTGAAAATCTTCTATCAGATGTCTCCTAAGAGAATAGGTGAAATCTTCTACTAGATGTCTCATATTGGATCTTTATTATTCGTGTCCATTATGACTTTACTACTCTCTCCGTCACAAAATGATAGTTACATTTGTAATACTTATAGTCATTTAATTGGTATTTTTAATTAATTTAACGAATATTAAAAGTTAAGTTAACGAGGTTAGTATGTATTAGTTTCATAGAAAAAAATTGATTTCAATATGTTAATTAATACTTATAGTCATTTAATTGGTATTTTTAATTAATTTAACGAATCACAAATAAGTAATATTTGTCTATGATATTAATCTAATAAATGTTATAAATTAAATTAAAAACCAATAGGAAGTCTGACCTTTATATAAATGGAAAGATTCCAAATGTAACAAACTTTTGAAAACACACAAAATGAAATACGCAACAAACTTTGTGTGACGGAGGGAGTAATATTTCATATTTTTTTTTACAAATGTACAATTAATTAAAGACATTAATTGTATAAGATTTTTTTTTTTGGCAAACGTACAAAGTCAAAATGGTAACAACTTTTGAAACGGATAAAGTATATATTATGGGTTTTAAGTAAGTAACAAAATCATTACTTCATTTTTTTTTAAAAAAAATAAATTAATTCGTTTCACTAAATCCTTGTTCTTATTTACATACTTTTGTTTGTCAATACACAATTTATTGGTTAAATATCTTTAATTATATATTTGTATAAGGGTTATGCTAGGCYCTATCCTCGTCAACTGTTTTTTTGTTGAACTAAACTTATTTTTACTGAACAAAACTTATTAATACTGAACTGAACGTATTTTTACTTGATTGAACTTATTTTTACTGAAACCTGAATTAACAAATTTCTAAATGATAGAACTTATTAAAATTGATCTGAACTTATATTTACTTAAACTTATTGAAATAAGTTGATGAGAACAAGGGCTTATAGGGCCTAAATGCAACTCTTGGGGCTGCATATATTGTATAAACACAATACTCAATTAAAAATAAGTTGTAAATTCAAGACAAAACAATGTACTAATGAATGCACTGTGGTCRCCAAAAAACCTGTTGAGGTGATTTTGCACTTCACCAACAAGTCAAACGCTCAATATTGTTTTTGTTTATGAATAACCTCACTAATGTAAAAGGCTCATAGGAAAGTAGACAGAGACTAAAAGGAGGTAATTGTCTTTGGAGATTATGTAGAGTGCGCAATGAAATTGAAGTCTAGGACAAACATGTTAGATAAAAGATGCAAAAGCCTTCCATTAAAAAGTAACCGATAGAGTTAGACTATAACTCATTACAAGGGAGAGTGATTACCTCCATGATCATACAATTAGAAATGAAAGTATTAGATTAATGATACATGATAGACTATGCTAGACTAATCTACGCTAAACTAAACTTGGCTGCTAATAAAGCCAAGTGCAACTAGGGAAAGTAGTAAAATGCGAAGAAAAAGATAAGTCATGTTTGATGTTCTTCTTGTTGAAACTAAGCAATTAACCTCTAGCCTCCTATTTATAGCGCTTCAAAGGAGAGATCATGGGGATGACAGTTGGTAGTTTCTTGAACGCCTGATGTTTATTTGACGCCCTTCAAATTTGAATTCTTTTCCTTCCCTCCAGAATTTTACTCCTTAATGGGTCTCTCGTTGGGCTGGTCATACTCGATTATTTTTCTTCCCAGTGCCAGACTAGAATGTCCTAGAAAATGGTCTTCATTCTTCTTAAGGTCAACATTAGTCAACGAAAGTCAACTAAATTATTTATGAGCAATAACAAATTGCCTCCTTAACTTGTAAGGGCAATATCACGTGAGTCCTTGCAAATTAACATATCACTACATCAAATTAGTTTAGCAAGTTTAGGAATCAGGCGAAGAAACAAAAGTTAACAGAAATAATATCTTTAATTTTGAAGCCATATTACATATAGCATAATACTCATGTAATGTGAGTATTGCGAGTATAACCTATGTGGAACCCTAAAAATCTCCATTTTCTCTTTGATGAGAAAATTAATTCTTGAGCTTCTTAGCAATAAATTGGTGCAATCTCCCATGACAACTGTTTGGGAATTATTACATTGACGTCGTTTGGCATTATGACGCCAACATTGTCCCATCATTATTTGTGACTATAACACCATGTCATTAAGCAAATATGTTTTGAGTTAAATGACAAAAAATAAATAATCTCATTAAATAATTTTAGAATCACATTTGAGATTGCAGGGCAATACTTTTTTGCAAAAATTATCTGAAACTGGAACCCATAATTGATAATTAATACACAAATGTAATATTTTGAGAACTTAAAAAGTAAGAACTTTTATTATAATCTTGTTTTTGAACTAAGTTAATTTTACAGTATTTGTGGAAACAAAATTCTAAAGAACCTAATCTCTTCTAGCCAACTCATAGTTGTCAGAATCATTTTCATCTTYTTCATCGCCTTGTTCTCGACTAATTTGTCGTCCAAGTTTCGCAGGGTAATACTTCCCGCAAGATGATGATGAGCCCTTATGCTTTTGGTGCTGGCTTGCGTCTCTGTTACCTCATATTTTCCCCTTCGTCTACTTATTCTTCAAGGTCATAATCCCCCTGTTCTTCAAGCTTTCATTGCAAATTTGCCGCCTTTCTCCTTCTTTCTCTTTCCCCCCCTTCTCCCTTCGAAATTCTTACTCATTTTCATGTTGATCTTGTTCAGAGTAAGGTTGGCCGCGTCCTTTCCTCCAAAGCAAGAACCACTCGAATGCAAACCTTARAAGTGCTTACTTTTCTGTCACTTTGGATGGTCTTTCGAACAAGCACTATTTAGCAGTTTCTTAGTTTAGGAGGTTAATTGAAAACCTCATGGAAACAAGCCTTTGTGAGCACCCAATGCTCAAACTCTATTGGATGTTGGCGTATTAGACTAATTTCTCGAGGAAAGAAGAGAAGGTGAAAAGAGATTTTCGGAGACAAGATGGTGAAAAGGGCGATTGGATGAAAACCTTTATGGGTAGTTGTTAACGACTAAAAATATTCAGTTTACTTTATTGACCAATAGTTTGACAAGTAATATGTGACTGGCGACGAGTAAGATAAGTATTAACAAAGAAGATAAGCGATACTTGACATCTCTTGGATGTTCCAGTCCAGCGATAAGACATAAGCGCTAGAAAGGATCATTGGAGATGGGGCCCATTAGGAGACAACCCAAGATGAAGAGGCCCATTAAGAGCATCAAGCGATGAAGGAGAATTGGAGGGAAAACACGGGAGAATTCGAATATCGAAAAGGACACCAAATCAAGTAATCGTTGGAGGAAGCAACCGCTGCAAACTGCCCACGATCTCTACCATCGAAGGCCTATAAACAGGTGAAGCCGGATAAAATCAAAAGACAAAAAAACACACAATCAAGCAAACATTTATCTTTCTTTCTTTCGCATTTTAGCTTACCTTAGTCTCACTTGGCTTAGTAGCCAAGTATAGTGTAGTTTAGCTTAGCGTAGCTTATCGTAGCATAGTTCATCCTTCAATGGATCATTAGCTTGCTTTTATCAATCTCAATTGTGTAAACATGGAGGTAATCATTCTTCGTTGTGATACAATTTAGTCTGACTCTATCCTTACTTTATAATGGATGGCTTTTGTTTCTCTTCATTTTTTTGTCCTGAGCTTCAGTATTATTCCACAACAAGTTTAATTCCTTACGATCATACATTCTTAACTTCTTCTACGATCTTAGGAGCCATTTTTGTTTTAGCGAGGTTATATATTTAATCAGCAACTAGAGGGGCAGCCCCCTACTAAGCCAAAAACAATATTAGGCGGTTGACTTGTTCGTGAAGTGCAAAATCACCTCAACAGTAATAAATTTCATTTATAGGCAAATATAAGACGAAACACTACTACAAAAATAGGCTAAGGAAACCCACTTATTATTGAACACTTCATTGGGATAGGTGTTTTCTTGCAAAAAAGAGAACACTTATAATACAAAGGTGTTTTCTAAGAACATTTTAAAGAACACTTTCAATACAAAGGTGTTTTCTAAGAACATTTTAAAGAACACTTTCAATACAAAGGTGTTTTGTAACATAAAGGCGTGAATGGTTTCATTAATTAAGGGTTATCTTCGTAAATTAAAAAAATATAAATAAATAAAGGAGAAAAAACTTCCACGTTATTTTGCATAGCCACTAAGGCACTAAGCCACTATCTCTATTCTCACATCATAAACTTCTCTCACACTCAGTTTCAGTTTGAAATTAGATCTACTACTACTACTACTTGCATAGTCACATATCTCTTACTTTCCATCACTAATCTCGTCGTTTTTATGCCGATCTAGTCGGTACGTCGCTGAGCAGCACCATAGCGCGCATTTTACATCCAACCTTCGAGTCACCATTCGTTAGTCTCCACTACTTCCTACTGTAAAATTTTGCTGTTTAGTTTTTTTTAGATTATGAAATTGATAATTTGTTGGATTACAATCATGAAATTGTTTGAAATGTGAATTGTTACTTGTAAATCGTTAGGGTTTGTTCATTTGTGAATTGTGATTTTTTTTCAATTGTTGAATGTTGGGGATTTTGCAAATTATGGCTTTTTAAGTAATGAAAAACAAATGAAACAATTGGGTTTTTAATTTTGGGGCTTGATAATCAGCAATAATTACCCAAATTAGGTTCAACAAAAAGCTTTGAATTAAGAAAATCAATGCTAGAATGATGGAATATGCTGTCAAATTGTAAATGTTTGTTGAGTTTATTTTAACAGTAATACATAATTTTTTCTACTTTAATATATAGTTCCTCTTTTTATTATGATCCACTTTAATTTTGGTGCTCTAATGTATCAAAGAGACCTGAAACACATCAAATTGCAATGACTCATTCTGTTTGCTCGAGTTGATTTTTAGGCGAGGTTGAAATTTGAGCTGGGAATATGCATAGCTTCAATATGAGGTTCTTATAGCTTAAAATTGAAATTTGAGAACCATYTGTCAAACTTTAGCAACTAAAGGGGCACTAAAGTAATGTGTTGTATAATGATACAACAAACAAGTAATGTGCGATAAGAACAATTCTAGCTTTAAGCTTTAAGAAAGAAAAAAAGTAATTAGCTAAAATATATAAGGAAAAATTGCCAACAACTACCTACTTTTTTTCCAACTTTGAAAACAACTACCCACTTTTTTTTTTAAGTTTGCAAACCACTACCCAATGTTGTTTTCTGGTTGAGTAAAACCACTTAACGTCACGTGGGGCCCACAACAGCCTGTTTTCCGGCCAAACCCCTCACCGGAATGCTGGAAATGACCCTTATGCCCTCCATTTATTTAATTTTCTTTTTTCTTTTTTCTTTTTTCTTTTTCTTTTTTCTTTCTTTCTTTCTTCTTTCTTCTTTCTTTCTTTCTTCTTTCTTCTTTCTTTCTTTCTTTCTTTCTTTCTTTCTTTCTTCTGATTTGTTTAACACACTCTCTCTCCTCTCAAGATCAAGATCACCAACAACTCATACTTCTTCTACTTATGCTACTTGTTCTTCTTCTGTCAGTGAGGGCGATGATGCCAGTGTTGGCAAAATCACAGTTGAAGAAAGTGTGGCCGGCGTGCTGGAAGAACAGGTTCATAACCACAGAAGCGTGGTTGATGATATTGTCTGGATAGAAACACGGGCCATCTTCTTGAATGACGGTGCAATCGACTCCGATTTGGTTACACACWTAYTCAATGTTGCTCCCCAGTATAGCCGTAAAGGTCCAATGTTGGTATTTGCATCTGCTTTTGCTGTTATACTTTCACCCACTTCCTTTCTCTCTCAATTCCTCCATTCTTCTTCCTTTCTCCATTAATATGTGTGCTCTATTTTTCTTTTTTTTTTTCTCAAAATTCATTCCTTTTCTTCATTTTTGCGGTTCAATTTCTCGTCCTTTCTCCATTAATCTGTGAGCTCAAACCAAATTAGAAATTGCAAACCAAAGCTCTAAACTCAGTCACACATTACAGGTCAAATCAAATCAAATCCTCAATTCAAAYATTCAACCATCACAATCGCACAAATAAGAACCAATCCCAAAACTCAAATCATCTTCAAGACTAATTTACCCCAAATCACCTTAATTGGGAATTTTTAATTAAAAACACAATAAAAAGAGACGATTTTTATTAMTCACTTCACTTCGAWCTTCTTCTTCTACTTCTCATTTTGGCGTATTTTCCAACGCTTTTCAATCTCCCATATTTCCCCCCAAATCACCCAAAATGCAAAGCACTGCAATCTCAATCTCACCTTCGATTGCACTTCTTAAACCTCTCCTAAACCCTAACTTGCACAATCGCAATGTTGTGTCCTTCAATTCGGCTGCTGCTCGTCCTTCTTCTGTCAGTTCTAATTCAAGGCGATTGAGGAGAGAGAATGGAAGAAACAGAAGGAAGGACTGAGAGAAGGGAAGAAAGAGCAGAGGAGAGAGAAAATGAAAGTAAAGGAAAACCCAAATAATGGAACAATGGAGCGAGGAAGATAAATGAAGAAATGGAAGATTGGAAGAGCAATGGAGAAGCAATGTCAAGCGAAAGAGAAAARAAATGAAATGAACAGAGATGGAGTTTGGGGTTTTAAAGAGATTAATACTGGGAGGGTAGTATGGTAATTTCACAGATTCCGGGGAGGGCTTTGCCTGAAAACAGCCTCACGTGGGCCCCACATGCGTTTTGGTGGTTTTATCCCACCTGAAATCAGGGGTAGGTAGTGATTTGCAAACTTTATAAAAAAAAGTGGGTAGTTGTTTTCAAAAAAAAAAAAAAGTGGGTAGTTGTTTTCAAAGTTGGAAAAAAAGTAGGTAGTTGTTGGCAATTTTTCCAATATATAATGATATTGTTGTCACGTTATTTTTTATCATCATTAGTGCATGGTTTCATTTTCTTTGGTATGATTTTATCTTGTTCATTTGGATTGGATTGTATTTTATGTGTATTTTATCATTGCTTCTAGTATCTAAGTATTTATAATACTTCATATGATATGGCCCTTTATTAAGGTTGTATGGCATTATTTTTTATGACATGTCTAGTTTTTATAGCACTATAATGACTGTCTCTTACATGTCTAGTTTTTATAGCACTATAATGATTGTTCATTCACAAATWTGCTGCACTTTCCAAATATGAGATTATATTCATACAAATCATGTATCCCTCTAATTGCTGCTCGTGAAAGCTTAGGTAGTACTAATGAGGGGGTAGTTTAGAGGCCCTATAATTGTTCTTTCAATACTTTTGAGGTCACCTCAGCTTCTTTCTTCTGTGGTTGTGGGTTTTTTGTTGGTTAGGCTTATGATCAAGCATAATATTACATTACAATGGCTTCAAACCTCGCTATATCACTGTCGTTTTTGTCCCAACTTTAAATGTTCAAGAATTCATGTTATGATGTCGTGAACCTTAATTACCCTTTGAAAACTGACTACGGAGTAGTTTTTTTAGCAATTCAATTCTTTTATATATGACTAATTATATTTATATCTTATTTATGTATAGTACTTTTTCAACAAAGCTCCTTCCTCCTRTAGTCAAACCACTGTCGACGAGATAAGGGACACGTGGATTTCATACATTACTGAAATAGAGCAAGCAATGGAGAAGATAACAACAATATGCTAGAGATTTAATGGCATTGGTTGATTTTTTTGTACTATTTATTTATTAAAATTTATTAGAATTTAGTATTAGATGTACTAGCTAATGTATATATGGTAGTTTTTTTATACTTAATCATAATGTATGGCACTTTGACAACTTTTCAATATTTGGTGTTATTCCGAAGTTGAGTAATGAAATTATAAATTCTTACGCTTTATTATATGCGTATACAAAATTTTTGTAATTATTTTACGTATATAGGTATTTATTGTATGTATAATTACGGCGAATACATTTTTAAAAAAATAATAATAAAGAGAGAACAGTTGTCAAAGATAGGTGTTTTCTTTGTACAACCAAAGAAAACACATGTCCATATAAAATAAAACATCTATGTAAGATAGGTGTTTTAATTTCTTTGGTTGGACCCAAAGAAAACACTTATTTATGAGAAGTGTTTTCTTATATTACAACCTTAAGAAAACACCTTCTTGTAGGTGTTCTCTTACATGTAAGAGAACACTGATCTTAAGAACCCCTCTAGGTGTTCTCTTAGGCCCTTTTTAGGGGTTTTCTTAGCCTATTTTTGTAGTAGTGAAAGTGTCTCATAACTTCTTTATTATGTGGTCACCAGATACACTTTGGCGCTTCACATTCTTGTGAGAGATCAAAAGTCTCATAAACAGATGTTATTATAATTAATATTTTGTATTTTGACTTTTCACTGGGTCACGTGATTTTTTCCGTGAAGGTATTCTTGCAAAATACTAACTTATAAGTCATGTTAGAAAGGTTTACTCCTTGAGTTTTTGATAAATGGTATTAATCACTTTGTATGTAACATAACATCGCTAGACTTTATTTTTAGGGCCAAGCGCTCCATACACCATTTTGAACAAATCCCTTTTTCGGATTTAAGGGTGATTGTACTAGCAATTTACCTATCAAGGGCCTCCAAGTTAGGATGCCTTGATCGCAAATTTTTGTGGCTGATAGGCGTGTCACGCACCTAACAAAAGTATCCTAACTTTTCCTCCTAACTACGTAGTCGGGCAAGCAAGCGTCGAATCCCAAGAGACTAATTGGTTCAAAGTGGTTGTATTGACTTCAATTAGAGCGAAGCAAACAATCAAAACAAGAGGAGATTGATGTAAACTAAAAAGAAGTAAAGCAATTTTAATCTACTTGGAAATATCAATAATTAAAAGCAATTCTAGGTTTAAGAATTCCCACTAATATGAATTAACTCAACAAGCAATTCCCTTTTCCCTTGATYAATTAATCAACAATTCATAGGATGGGAGCGCCCTAATAATACTAATGATTTCTTTCGATCAATCAAAAGCTTCCTTAACAAAGCAATCCTACCTATTTTCATGGAGTCAAGTATTCTACGGACTTTAAGCAAAGCATCCTAAAATCCTAACAAATTTCACCATCTACTTTCGTGATGGTTTCCTTTATCTCAATTTAGAGTTCTAAAATCAATTAAGAATCAACTTTCGTTGCAAACCTAATCACATTTATCCAATATTATTTCTAATCAAAGAATGTTAATAAAACCAACTCTAAATTGAAAGAATTGTAAATTATTCAAGGTTGAGAATTGGGAATTCAATTGCAAGTCAATCCATATTAGGGTTCATCCTAACCCTAGAATTTGGGGAAACTACTCATACATAACTATTGAATAAACAAAACTAATATTGAAAGATAACATAATTAACAATAATAAAATAGAATAGAGATGAGGAAACAATACTTGAATTGATGAAATTGTCAAAACAATGTTGAAAGTACCAAAATTGGGAGTTGTGTGCTCAAAAACAAGGAGAGAGAAAGCTTCTTCTAAAAACAAAAACTGATATTGAAGTGTATGTAAAAGAATAGAATGAAAAACTCTATGTAAAAACCTATTTAGATGCTAGGAAAATGAAGAGTTTTTTACATCAAAGAAGGGGTCGCAACCAGGGTGTGGCATGTGATACTAGGCCGCAACCAGGTTGCGGAGTGGACTGCCATGTACTTCAAAACTCTTCAAAAATCAAGTGGCCGCAACCAGGTTGTGGCAAACTAGGCGATTTCCACAACCAGGTTGCGGGGCAGCTTTATGAGCAATTCTTTTGGAGCTTTTTCGCTAATATAAGCGTCTTGAATCACCCGTTCTTTGATCAACATCCGATTAGCTCTACATGAATCTCCAATAATCCTAGCAAAATCACCTAAAACGCACAAAAAACAAAGCAAAAGGCACCTGAGAAGAACAATAGAAAAATATAAAGTATAATAGCTCTAAAAAGGTTGAAACTTTGGGAAATGAAAGATGAAAACACACAAATTTAGCATAAAAATATGAGTATAAAATGGTGTTATCAAATTCCCCCACACTTAACCTTTGCTCGTCCTTGAGAAAAGAAAGCAAAACAAGAAAAACCAATCTAGAAAGCAATAAAACCTAGWCTCACTGTCGTAGGAATCACGGTCACTTTTCGCGTAAATGACAAGCCATTTAAACCTCCTAATTGCTTAGGAGGACGACTGTGCTCTCGTGAGTGTTTCCAAAGAGATTAACCCACAACTCTAAATCCAATCAAAGCAAAGGTTTTCAAAAACCACATTTCTCAACCAAGGATCAAAATAGAGATTATAGGGACGCTAGTGTGCACTCAACCGTCATGCCCAAGGAAGTAAGCAAGCTAGCTCACCCCCGAAAGAGTGTTCACAAATGAGCGTTTGAGGGCCCAATCAATCGTGACTAAACATCCCTCCCCAACCTTAAAGGCACAAGACAATGTGGCGTCTCATAGCTCGAAATAGGAGAGCTCAAAGATAATCAAAGTGAGTGTAACCAAGCAATTCTAGCACATGTCTTAAGAAACATACTCATGGCTTCCTCCATTATACGACTTAACCATCTAGAGTTAGAAGGACTTATGGGTTGTAACGTTAGGCTTAAGGTAGGTAGGGAAAGAAATTTGGCTGTAGTGCTCTTCCTAGTCAAGTGAAGCTTTACAAAACAACATTCAAGTCAAATCAAACCAAGGGAAAATTGCTTCCCCCAAACTCAATCACTACATACAAATAAGGAGCCAGAACCAACTATATACAAACCCCCACTTGCTTTTCTACCTTGAACACTAACTTTTTGGGATTTTTTCTCTTTTTTTTTTGATTTTTCATTTTTGTAATTTTGAACTTATATATACAAGGGGTTTGAGCTACAAACAAATGCTCTAAACAAAATTAACCACTTATCAACATTGAAAACTTAACACTTTACAAGCGTAACTCCATTTCACTTGACACTAAGGGTGGATCAAACAAAATTTAGCTAAGACTCATAGAGTAGGCTAACAAGAAGTGGAAGCTCAAATGGGTTGCAAATGTTAATGAAAACCCAAATTAAAAAACCCAATTTTATTGTAAAAGAAAAAAAAAACAAAATAGGTGAATGAAAAATAATTTTTTTTATTCCCGCCCAAACTTCCCCCAAATGAATGCCTTCATCATCCCCTAAATCGGTTCGGTCAAAATCTCGGAAAACCATAAGTATGCAAATTGCTCAAGAACGACATATGCTAGACCCTCAACTGTGTTTATGACTTTGAAGTGCTTAGGGGCTCTAGAAATCAACTCTCACCTCACAAGGTCAAGAGATCAAATACCACAAATCAAGACCTCGTCATAGGTTGGGCTACACCTGGCTTGGCCTAAAAGGCTCACCACCTTGGGTACCCATGAGTGAGAGAATGAAAAGTCTGATTGCTACAAGTGACAAGCAAACCCCTCAAGTTAATCAAGCCAAGCACACAAAACTTAAATCCAATCTCAAAGATCTAAGGTTGAGATAAAACCATTCATCCACTTTGCTTTGAAGAATTAGGAGATATTTTTGTGTTTTTTTTTCAATTTTTTTGATTTTTTTTGAATTTTTTGAAATTGAAACTAGTATATACAAAGGTGTAGTATCCCTCCCCCACACTTGAATTTTGCAATGTCCACAATGCAATATCAAAGCAATAAAGCACGAAATCAAGGGAAAGAGATATAAAATCAAGGGAAACAGAAGTGGACTTGGCCGTAAAAGTAGAACTTGAGACCGCTTTATTTTGTCGAACACTTGGAGTGCGTGCGCGCCATGAGAGGATGAAGAAAATAAGAGATAATCTCAATTTCACACCAACTCAAGTCAAATATCACAAGTTCACACTTCACAACCAAGAAATTCSAACACACTCATTCACGCACCAAGATTAAGGACAAACCACGTCAACCAACTCAATGCAATTCAAGCAAAGGAGTATTGCCGAGAAATTTCGTCCAAAGATTCGCCAAAAGCTCAGTTAATAAATCTCAATTTGTGCATCAACAATAAAATCAAGAAACCCCAAATCAATTGACAAAGTTAGGGTTTTTTTTTATTTATTTTGAATTACCAAGAAGCAAAGCAAGAGGGGCTGCTAGGAGTGGAAAGGGGCTGCAGGTGGTGGCGCAGCGGCGGGGGAACACCGGTGGGAAGGTAGCCGGCGCGGTGGCAGGTGGCAGCGTAGAGTAGAACAGAGGAGAGGGTTCGAAATCCTTTTTTTTGTGTTTGCTGGCTGCTGCGCTGTTGGTGGTGGCTGCGGCTAGGCTGTGCGGCTGCTTGGCGGTGTTGGAAGGGTGGGGTCGCCGAAGTAGAGGAGAGAGATGAGAGGTGCTGCTGACCTGCTGCATTGCTACTGTTGCGTTGCTTTTGTTGTATGATTAGTTTCCTTTTTTATTTCTTTTTTTTTGGTCTTGTCTGGTTGGATTACTGGAAACTCCACAACCAAATTGTGGTATGTGGACTTTTGCCGCAACCGGGTTGCGTTGTACACTGATTTGCAAAGTTGCTCAATGCTTGAAAATATGAATTGCCGCAACCTAGTTGTGGATTGAATGCATATGCCGCAGCCTCCTTGCGGAATAGACTGTTTTCTATGTACATGTTGCTCCATGAACTCAAAGAAAATTTGTACAAAATGAACTAAAACTACACAAAGCAAAAATATCAAAAACTATATGAAAATTAACCATAAACACTAACTAATAAAACTATTAAACTACAAACTGAAATATTTTTGGATTTTTTCTGTTTTCTTTTTTTTTTTGTTGGATGAATGGTTTTTTTTTAAACTAAAAGAGTAAAAATAAAAAGTTAGGAAGAGGACTTGGGTTGCCTCCCAAGAAGCACTAGTTTAAGGTCATCTAGCTTGACCACCTTGTTGCTCAATTGAATTGAAGATCGGAAAGGGTGAAAACTGCTTTCCCTTTAATAGGCTCGCCTTCTCGATAATGCTTGAGACGTTGATCATTCACCTTTAGAATTTTAAATGGACCCGACCATCTCGAACGAAGTTTTCCAGGAAATAACTTCAATCCAGAGTTAAATAGCAAAACCAACGCCCCTTCATGAAATTCACGTCTCATGATGTGCTTATCATGCCACCTTTTTGTTCTTTCTTTGTACAACTTGGAGTTTTGATAAGCTTCAAGGCGAAGTTCATCCAACTCATTTAGTTGTAACAATCTCTTCTCACCCGCCGCTTGCAAATCAAAATTTATGGTTTTGATTGCCCAATACGCACGATGCTCTAATTTAACGGGAAGAAGACACGATTTTCCATAGACAAACCTATACGGAGTTGTCCCAATGGGAGTTTTGAAAGCAGTTCTATACGCCCAAAGTACATCATCAAGTTTCATAGACCAATCCTTCCTTGATCGCGCAACCGTCTTCTCTAAGATAGTCTTGATCTCCCGATTAGTAATCTCTACTTTCCCACTAGTTTTTGGGTGATAAGAGAGTCCAACTCGATGATTTACTCCATACTTCTTCAACATAGCCTTAAACTTTTTCTCAATAAAATATGTTCCTCCATCACTAATCAAACTCGTGGCACTCCAAATCGAGGGAAAATTGTCTTCTTCAAGAACTTTTGAACCATACGAGCATCATTAGTAGGAGTGGCTATAACTTCGACCTACTTCGACACGTAGTCGACATCAACTAAGATGTACCTATTCCCATGAGAATAAGGGAAAGGTCCCATAAAATGAACTCCCCACACATCAAATAATTCAACCTCAAGAATGTTATTTAGAGGCATTTCATTCCTCCTTGAGATGTTTCCAGTCCTTTGACAACGATCACAAGACTGAACATAAGCATGAACATCCTTGAACAAAGTGGGCCAATAGAAACCGCATTGGAGAATTTTTGCAACAGTCTTGTTGGTTTGATGGCGGCCTCCATAAGGTAAATCATGACAATGAGAAATAATAAAACTCACCTCACTCTCGGGAATGTATCTTCTAATGATTCCATCCACACATCCTTTGTAAAGAAAAGGATCATCCCAAAAGTATCTCTTCACCTCCTTAATGAATTTCTTCCTTTCTTGTGATGAATAGCCATGAGGGAGAGTACCACTAGCCAAATAGTTGGCTATATCAGCATACCAAGGGGACTCACTAGCAAGAATCGCAAACAAATGATCATCTGGAAATGAATCATCAATAGGTAAGCCCTCCTCAGCTTCATCATCAAGGACAAGTCGGGAAAGGTGATCAGCAACAACGTTTTCCGCACCCTTCTTGTCCTTAATCTCCAAATCGAATTCTTGCAGCAATAGAATCCATTGAATCAAACGCAGCTTAGCATCTTTCTTGCTCATCAAATAATTTAATGTCGCATGATCTGTGTGAACAATCACCTTCGACCCAACGAGATAAGATCTAAACTTCTCAAAAGCATACACCACGACCAATAACTCCTTTTTAGTTGTGGCATAGTTCATCTGGGCCGCATCATGAGTCTTACTTGTGTAATAGATGGCATSGAGCTCGCCATCTTTCCTTTGAACCAATACAACACCTATAGCATGGTCACTTGCATCACATAATCTCAAATGGTAGCTAGATTCCAATCTGGTAGTTGTATGATGGGTGCCAATGTAAGAGCCTGTTTTAACCTGTTAAAAGCCTCAAGATCAGACAAGCATTAGTGAAAACAAAGGGAACATCTTTTCCTAAACGCTCAGTTAGAGGTCGAGCAATTTTAGAGAAATCCTTGATAAAACGACGATAGAATCTCGCATGACCAAGGAAACTCCTCACCGCCTTCATAGAAGTCGGGGGTGGTAATCGCTCAATGACATCTACCTTTGCTTTGTCGACTTCGATGCCCCTGTGAGACACAACACGACCCAAAACCACACCTTATTGAACCATAAAATGGCACTTTTCCCAATTAAGAATAAGATTGACTTCTTGACATATATGAAGCACCTTTTTCAAGTTTTGCAAACAAATATCAAAAGATGTTCCATAAACTGAGAAATCATCCATAAAAACTTCCATAATATTTTATCAAGCCTGAGAAAATTGCCATCATACACCTCTGAAAGGTGGCAGGAGCATTACACAATCCAAATGGCATTCGTCGATAAGCAAAGGTGCCATAAGGACAAGTGAAAGTGGTCTTTTCCTGATCACTTGGGTGGACTGGAATTTGGAAAAAACCTGAATATCCATCCAAGTAACAGAAAAAGGAATGCTTTGCCAACCTTTCTAACATCTGATCAATAAATGGGAGTGGGAAATGATATCTTCGGGTGGCGTTATTTAGTTTTCTATAATCTATACACATGCGCCACCCTGTCACAGTTCTAGTGGAAATTTCTTCACCTTTGTCATTCTTGACACCGGTCATGCCACCTTTTTTCGGAACAACTTGTACTAGGCTAACCTACTTACTATCTGAGATAGGGTAGATTATACTAGCATCAAGCAATTTTAGAACCTTTTTTTAACTACCTCCATCATGTTTGGATTAAGTCGTCTTTGAGGTTCAACAGAAGAAGCATGATCGTCCTCAAGAATAATCTTATGCATACAAAATGAAGGGTTSATTCCCTTGATATCATYAATGCTGTAGCCTATRAMATTTTTATAMYYTCTCAAAACAGTGAGCAATTGCTCAATTTGCATGTYATCAAGCTCAGCATTAACAATAACAGGATATGTTTTATTTGGACCCAAATATGCATATTTCAAAGAAGGGGGAAGGGGTTTCAACTCTACCTTAGGAGGCATAGTACTCTCCTTAGATTCTCTATGTTTCAACACCTCCTTGATGGGCTCATCTTTAGGTAGTGATCTAGATTCCTCTAAGAGCTTCTTGTATGCCCTAGTCTCTCAATCCTCCTCATCAACATTTCCCATGAGAACTGTTTGCAAATAATCATCAAGGTGTATATTATGAGTTTTCGCTTCTATCACCTCATCTAGAGCATCCACTCTATAAATAGTCTCGCCCATAGAAGGAGCCTCCATGGAGTTTGTGAGATTGTACTCCATTTTCTCATTACCCACTTCAAAGGTAATTTTCCCATTCTTCATATCAATGATGGCTCCAGCAGTTGCCAAGAAAGGTCRCCCAAGAATRATAGGGACTTGTGCATCCTCTTCCATCTCCATGACTACAAAGTCACATGGAATAAAAAACTTCCCAACACGAAGAGGAACTTCTTCAAGAATACCAAGTGGAAACTTCATAGTCCTATCTGCCAATTGTAAAGAGATGCGAGTGGGTTTTAGCTCACCCATATGAAGCTTCTCGTAAATGGACAAGGGCATTAGACTAACACTTGCCCCAAGATCACAAAGAGCCTTTTTGATCTCAATATCATCAAGCTTGACTAGAATTGAAYAACTGCCAGGATCTCCAACCTTATTTTGCAAGATGGCACTACATTCAGCTGTGAGTGAAACAGTTGCATTCTCTTCTATCTTTATCTTGTTTGAGAGCATGTCTTTCAAGAATTTTGCATAAGATGGCATTTCAGAGATAGCATCCAAGAATGGTATGTTTATGTGCAACTTCTTCAAGATATCAAGGAACTTCCCATATTTTGTTTCTAGCCTTGCTTGTGCCAACCTTTGTGGGAATGGAACTGGTGGCTTATATGGCTCAATGGGAGTAGGAGTAGGTTCCTTTTTCTCTTCTTCTTCAACCCCATTCTCTACCACCTTTTCAATTTCAACTGCCTCATTTACTTGCTTGTTTGGTGGCTCCTTGATGGGAGGATCTTGTAACTCTTTTCCACTCCTCAAAGTCACCGCMTTGATTTGGCCCTTGGGTGGTTGCTTAGTATCGCTTGGAAATTGGCCCGTTGGCCTTGAAGATTGACCCACTTGTTGAGCGAGTTGACTTACTTGACTCTCCAACAGTTTCTGTTGAGCCTTCACTTCTTGGAGCACTTTTGCTTGTTGACTTAGAAAGTTTTCCATCATAACCTCCATGTTTCTCTTTTGTTGGATTGGAGKAGGTTGTGGATTGACATTTTGGGATGGTTGATTGAATGGTGCTCTCGCTTGGAAACTGGGCGGTTGATTGAAATTATTGCGAAGTGGAGGTGGATTGAGTTGTGCTTGAGTGTTCTTGTATTAGAATGCAGGATTATGCTTCCACCCCTCATTATATGTGTTAGAATAAGGATCAAATGTCCGCCTTAAATTGGAATTATAGAGAGCATTAGCTTGCTCAATAGACATCCCATCGTTGTTGACTTGACATTTATTAGCGGCATGACCTTGTACTCCACACATTTGACATGTGACCGCCATAGAGGTTCCAACTTGAAATTGATTGAACTTATGAGAGAGTGCTTGCAAATACTAGCCAATGAGGTTAATGCATCAACATCATATTTACCTCCCTTCTTTGAACTATTTCGGCCWCTTGGATGATAGTTGTCGTTAGCCGCCATCTTTTCAAGCAACTCCTTTGCTTCCGTTGGATTCTTAGTCATGAGGGAACCACCTGAAGYAGCATCAATATAGATACGRAACTCATGTGTCAAACCATTATAGAATGTTTGGATCAACATCCATTCGGGGAWCCCATGATGAGGGCACTGCCTTTGCAAGCGTAGAAACCTTTTCCATGCTTTATACAATGATTCGTCATCATATTGTTGAAAGGTTGCTTGCTCATTCCTTAACTTCGCAGTCTTTTCTTGCCCCAAAAACTTCACCAAGAAAGGCTTAGCAAGTTTATCCCAAGTATCAAAAGTTCCAACACCTTCATCTCGTAACCACTCCCTTCCTCTATCTTGAAGAGAGAATGGAAAAAGGCGTAGTAGAATAGCATCCTCACTCACATTGTTGATTTTCACAGTATCACACTTCTCCAAGAAACTCGCAATATGGCTTACAGGGCATTTGTTGGCTAGCCCTGCAAATGAATCATTGGAGACTAATTGGTCATGCAAGGGTCGAATCCCAAGAGACTAATTGGTTCAAAGTGGTTGTATTGACTTCAAT
Source organism: Bassia scoparia (assembly GCA_008642245.1). Lineage (NCBI taxonomy): Eukaryota > Viridiplantae > Streptophyta > Magnoliopsida > Caryophyllales > Amaranthaceae > Bassia > Bassia scoparia. The sequence continues at coordinate 75,109 of SNQN01000976.1, forward strand.
TAGAGCTAAGCAAGCAATCAAAATAAAAGGAGATTGATGTAAACTAAAAAGAAATAAAAGCAATTTCAATCTAATTGGAAATACCAATAATTAAAAGCAATTCTAGGTTTAAGAATTCCCACTAATATGAATTAACTCAACAAGCAATTCCCTTTTCCCTTGATCAATTAATCAACANACCAATAATTAAAAGCAATTCTAGGTTTAAGAATTCCCACTAATATGAATTAACTCAACAAGCAATTCCCTTTTCCCTTGATCAATTAATCAACAATTCATAGGATGGGAGCGCCCTAATAATACTAATGATTTCTTTCGATCAATCAAAAGCTTCCTTAACAAAGCAATCCTACCTATTTTCATGGAGTCAAGTATTCTACGGACTTTAAGCAAAGCATCCTAAAATCCTAACAAATTTCACCATCTACTTTCGTGATGGTTTCCTTTATCTCAATTTAGAGTTCTAAAATCAATTAAGAATCAACTTTCGTTGCAAACCTAATCACATTTATCCAATATTATTTCTAATCAAAGAATGTTAATAAAACCAACTCTAAATTGAAAGAATTGTAAATTATTCAAGGTTGAGAATTGGGAATTCAATTGCAAGTCAATCCATATTAGGGTTCATCCTAACCCTAGAATTTGGGGAAACTACTCATACATAACTATTGAATAAACAAAACTAATATTGAAAGATAACATAATTAACAATAATAAAATAGAATAGAGATGAGGAAACAATACTTGAATTGATGAAATTGTCAAAACAATGTTGAAAGTACCAAAATTGGGAGTTGTGTGCTCAAAAACAAGGAGAGAGAAAGCTTCTTCTAAAAACAAAAACTGATATTGAAGTGTATGTAAAAGAATAGAATGAAAAACTCTATGTAAAAACCTATTTAGATGCTAGGAAAATGAAGAGTTTTTTACATCAAAGAAGGGGTCGCAACCAGGGTGTGGCATGTGATACTAGGCCGCAACCAGGTTGCGGAGTGGRCTGCCATGTACTTCAAAACTCTTCAAAAATCAAGTGGCCGCAACCAGGTTGTGGCAAACTAGGCGATTTCCACAACCAGGTTGCGGGGCAGCTTTATGAGCAATTCTTTTGGAGCTTTTTCGCTAATATAAGCGTCTTGAATCACCCGTTCTTTGATCAACATCCGATTAGCTCTACATGAATCTCCAATAATCCTAGAAAAAGCACCTAAAACGCACAAAAACAAATCAAAACACACCTGAGAAGAACAATAGAAAAATATAAAGTATAATAGCTCTAAAAAGGTTGAAACTTTGGGAAATGAAAGATGAAAACACACAAATTTAGCATAAAAATATGAGTATAAAATGGTGTTATCAGTGGCTTTCCCAAATGCCAGGCGTATGTTGCCTTAAGAATTTTCATTCCATTCAATGCTCTTGGGAACATCTCTCCATCTAACTCTTGTTGTAGATAATCATTTCCTGACGTAAACTTAACCACTTTGAAGGGTCCCTCCCATTTCGATGAACATTTACCAAAGATATGGTCTATGTAGCTATGCCCTAGCAACTTCATTTTCCAGACCAAGTCTCTCTCCAAGAACATTTTATGTTCCACTTTCCTGTTGTAAGATTTAGCCACTTGTCTTTTTTGGGCCTTAAGTTTATCTAAAGCATGCAAATGTTCCTCCTCCACATCCATTAATTCAATTGCCATAGCTTCACTAAAATCCTCATGTGACAAACTCGTTTAATTTGTCTAGCAATGTGAGTAGATTTGACACATAACTCAGTTGGAAGAACTGGTTCATGGACATGCACTAATTGATATGAAGTAGTCCCTGTTGCATCTGTCATTGAGGTCCTATAAGCCAATTCCTTTGATATTTATCTACCATCTTTTCTATTCCTTTAGCTATGATTTTGTTGGTGGCTACTGCTTGTCTATTAGCTTGTGCAAAGTATGACATTGAATGAATCTTTTGACTATCGAATTCTTTAAGATACTCATTAAAATATTCCTCCATGAACATCGAGGCATGATCTTTTGTAATGGTTTCTGGAATTCCAAACTATATGAAATCTTTTCCTCAAGAAACAAGTTCACTGCCCTTGCATCAATCTTTTGGAAAGCCTAGACTTCAATCTATTTTGTGAAGTAATAAAAAGCTATTAGGATATATTCATGATGTCTTGATGAAGGTGGTTTTACTACTCCAATATCATCATTGGCCCATCCCTAAATGGCCAATGCTTGATTATTGAATGTAACTCAATCGTAGGAGCTCTACTTACTGCCTTAAATCTCTGGCATTGCTTACAACCCTTAGCATATTTTAAACAATCTCCTTTAATTAAGGGCTAATAGAATCCCATCTAATGTATGAGCCATCTCATTTTATGAACATTTTAGTCTAGCGATAGAAACATAAGTGCCCGAAGGAATTGTTCGGGAGATGGCCCATGAGTAGATGGGCCCATTAGAGATACAACCCAATAGAGTGAAGCCCAAAAGGAGTTGGACGTGTAAACGGGAGACTTGGAGAAAAAGTATATGGCAAATTCCAATGAGAGAGCGTCAGGTAACCGTTGGAGGAAGAAACTGCCATAACCGCTCCACGATCTTCATCACTAGGGCCAATAAATAGACAGAGTCGGATCACCAAAACAACAATAACAACAACAACAATAACAACAACAACAATAACAACAACAACAACACAATAACAATCTTTTTTATCTTACTGCTTTCCTTAGTCGCGCTTGGCTTAGTAGCCAAGTGTAGTTTAGATTAGTTTAGCCTAATTTAGCATAGAATAGTTCAGCCTCATGGATCATTAGTTTGCTACTACCTTTCCCAATTGTGTAAACATGGAGGTAATCGTCCTTCCTTGTAATACAGTTGTAGTCTGACTCTATCATTACTATTTAGTGGTGGCTTTCATTTCTCTTCATTTCTGTTTGCCCTAAGCTTTAGTTGCATTCCCCAATAGGTTTTATTTCCTTTGTTTTTACATTCTTAACCTCTTCTACGATTCTAGGAGCCATTTTTATGTTAGCGAGGTTATATCTATAATCAGTAACTAGAGTGGTAGCCCCCTATCGAACCAAAAACAACATTGGGCGGTTAACTTATTGGTGAAGTGGAAAATCACTTCAACAAGTTTTTTGGCGACCGCATTGGGAGAAAAGATTGATTATACCAATTACTTCTCAACCATGATCCCTAGAAGATCCACCAAAAGAGGTGATAAGCAAGAGGATGATAATTCACCCGATCAAAATCTTGAGAATTCACTTGAGGATCTTGGTGATTTAGAATATGTTCCACAATATAAATATGTTGAAGATCTTGTTCCTCACGAGGAAACCGAGTCTCAAACACAAAGACTAGGTGGGTTGTATCTAAAAAGGGGGAAGATCAATCTTCTTCAGCCAAAAGCTTACTCAATTCGATATACACAAAATACGTGAATATTGTTACAAGCTTGTTGGAAGACCTGAAATTAAATCACAGGGAGCAATTCAACAACCTTCATCGTGGTATGGTGCATGAAATTGCTAGAGTGATAACCGTTGAGTTGCAAAGTTTTGGTTCTCATTCACAACGGCCAGCTACCAGACAGATGGATAGGATTATATGAGATATCGATGAAACGTTGAATGCTACTAACGTGACATTGTCTAAGACTCTAGAAACTAAGGTGATTACCTGGTTGGAGCTTTTAGTGGAGAAGCATAATCAACTGAATGAAAGGTTGATGAATGTTTTAACCACTCATGGATCAGGAATAACTATTGACAATCTACGGGAAGTATCTCGCTTAAGTTATCCTAGAAATAACTAAAAGTGCAAGTTATACTCAAGAGGGGGGAGGGGGGGGGGGGGGTGAATTGAGTATTGAATAAATGTTGTAAATTTTTCGATTGATTGAGACCAGCTAAGAACCAGTCCTTATGCAGTAGAATAATAAATGCGAGAAATAAACAACACAAAGATTTAACAAAGTTTGACTTCTAATAAGTATATGTCCTCCACTCACTCACTCACTCTTTTATTAATTAACTCAGAATAACAAAAGAATACAGTACACTTGATCTAATTATGCACCTATGCACAAAAGATCCCCCAACTTCCACCTGTGGAAGTTCGACTCAACCACCAACTATGGTGATTCAACTGAACTTGATCCCTGATCAAACTACAATMCTTTGTCTCTTAAAAACAATTAGCCTAGAATGAGTGTAAATTTAGTCCTTAATGTGGTATAGGATTAATGCTAGGTTAAGCTTTGAGAGAGAGAAATTTTGTAGTTTAGATTTTCGAATATAGCTTGTGCAAAAGTGTTAGGGTTTAGGTACGAGCCAGAGATATTAAGTAAGCCTTTGGCTTGTATGTTATAGATTATCGTATGTGAATATTTTCCTTGGGAGAATGGTAATAATCCACGGAAAATATTCTCAACTGATTTTAGTTGAGATTCAATAAAATCAGTACAGTATACTATAACACACTTACCATACTTAAGATATAATGCTTGAGAAAAACCCTAACCATTCATGTGTTTCAAAAATCATTTTACGCGGAAAGAAACTTTCCAAAAATACGAATGTTGAGAAGTGAACTTGAGAGGATTGGTTTTGAACTGTTTTCAGACTGTTCCAACCAACTTAGTTTACTTGTAGTTGTATATGATATGCAACCAAAGTTTCGTATCATATACAACTAGCTAATTTTCTCTAACTCAACCTTTATAATGCATTTGTTCAATCCAAATACCACTTACATTGCATTTAAGACTTAAGACTATGACTCTTCAGAACTTTGTCTTCATGAAAATGTCAAGACTTGGCTTCATGAGCTTTGTCTTTATAATCCATTGAACTTGAGTCTTTTGTACCTGTACATGCAAACAAAAACTCTCATGCAAATAGATAGTTCAATGTGGTTTGTCATCATTCAAAACTCAAGGTAGGAACTCAACATAAACAACTTGATGTGATCTAATGTCCCTCTGAAAATGTGTCTCCCCAAATGAGTAATCCATGATGAAATATACCGCGTCTCGCGTTTGTTTCGACTCGGAAAAGATGCTTTGAACTCACGAATAGTTGGAAATACGTGAGGTCGTACTCGGAAACTATTGAGCAAAGGTCCTTACAAGGCAACAATATTTTTTCTCGGTTTTCTCGATAACTCAAAGGTTTTCGAAGGTTTTCAAACAAGTTAAGTGGCGATTCTCGTGCTTTTGTTTTCCATCATGTGCGTCACATTTTTCTGGAATCCGCCAATATTTTTAAATTAATTTTCTGATTTTTCTATGATTTCTATGAATTTTGCAATGTTTAAATACGAGAATACGCAGAAAATACGTGAATAATTTGCCTCGTGCCTTAAATACTTCTCTGCCTTGCTCAGTCCGGACACGACTTAATACGCAAATTCACGACTCTCTCACTTCACTTGACACAACTTTCAATACACTTCACAAGTCCGAGACACATCCATACACTCTCAAAACACTCAAAACACATTCGATTTCAATTCAAAGCATCGATTCTCTTCGAATCACAAGCGAAATAAGGGTATAAAATCTGAGATATCACCAAAAACTCTCTTTCACTCTTTTTATTTCTTTTTTGTCACTTTTAATTTGATTAACTATTAATTTTGAGTTTAATTCAATTAAAGCAATGTAGAAACTCACCTCTTAATCGTTCATGTAAACTGTAGGTTTTTTCTTATATTTCATTGTCTCCACGGTTTTTGGCTTTCACTTATTATACATATTATTATTGTCAACTATAACGCGTTTGTTTGTCTCAATTAGCAATTCAATCGAAAGGCGATTCCTTGAGTTTTATTCTAATAATTTTGATTGTTTGCAGTGACAAGGTGAGGAGGATACACATACATATTATGCCTTACTAACCTTTGTTTTTCATGTCTCATGTATATATATTCATCACACATTGGTATATATTGCTTAAACAAGACGGAATTTAATCGTTTGTCACATTAAAGAGATATCATGGACGAACGGTTTTTCTAGGCACCTTATTAACATTGACTAACAATCAAGTGACCGCTTTATTCATTGTAGAAGTCTTGTTTGTTTATAATAGCAACCCACCTAGTAATCAATGCACTCTCAAAGTCAAATAATAGGCTCTTTTGAATTCAATTGTTATGTTATGGAACTACAATGAGACCGAGTAGAGGCCGCTACATGCGGGCGAATTGGGTTACAGATCTGATTCGTACCATGTCCGAACCCACGACTGGTTACTTGATTGGACGTGGGGCCATTAATTTGGCACCAATGTTCGGGCGTCCGTGAATACCTATAAGGCACGGTGCGATCCCTCAATTCGACGACACACCCCAACGCATTCACATGCGGATTCCATGGCTCAACTCCATGACACTGAAGCTGAGGTCAACGCCCCTTGCCTAATGGCGGGCGAAGCCCTACAGTTTTTGGCGACTCACTGGGGATAATCACCATTTGGTGAGTGGACAGAACTTGAAAGTCTCGTAGTTCCATATCATAATCAATTGATTTGCTTGTGACCTTCGAATAGGGTCATGTCTTAGGCACCTTGGTCTCAATAGGGCATGTTCTATTGCTCGAGATCACCTTAAGGGGGATTTTACCTTGTTTCATGTGGTTAATGGATCACATGGCTAAGGTAAGTCCTATTCGCCCATGCCGCGTATGCACGTGTTACTAGATGCGTGTATATAAGGGGTATCTGGCCATAAATCACCAATATTGTGGTGGTGAAATTGGACCCAGCTCTACTCTTAGCATGGTAATCATCAGACTTAACCAAGCCGACTTTAGTTCACTTAGATCCTGACCTTAAGTGAATAATTTGGTTTGTTGTTCAATCAATGTGCTTTTAACTTGTGCATCTTTGTTCAGTCCAAATTCTAACTAGCCCAGTCCTTATCTTTGGTTTTGGTTCAAGACATGAAGTTCGATGATCCATTAGGCCCATTCCAATCCAATTCAATTTCAAACTCCATTTCGACTAGAGTCTGACTTAGTTTCGATTCCAATCAAGAGTCTTAAGCCTGACTTAGATTCGACCTTTTGAACCTTAAGTGGAATTAGGTTCAATTCAATTCCAATTTCAATTCAACTTAATCTGATTAGGTTCAATTCAATTTCAACCCAAGAGCCTTGAATTGAATTAGGTTCGCTTCAACTTCAACTTCTAAGAACCTTAAAACTGAACTAGGTTCGATCTCAGACTCAGCCCTAGGCCATTCAATTTCAAGATGGCTCGTAGGTCTAAGAGGTCCTTAATTCTGAATTAGGCCATCTAGGTTGAATCTTCTCGAGTCTAGCACTTAATCAGATTTAGGTCTAGCCCATTCAAGTCTACTTTCGAGTTCAGTTCCTTAAGTCCAGAACCTCAAGACTGAGTTAGGTTTGTCTAAGAGTTTTCAAGTAGACCAATCTCTTGTTTCTGGGTTCTAAAGTATAATTCTTGATTTTAGCAAGATAGCAAAGACTCGCAACTTGTCTCTGGGGCCAAAGAGGCAAGAAGTCAAGCAAATCCTACCTCCACAAAAGGCCCGTGTTCTCTGACCCTCCATCATCCACAAAAAGCCTAATCCATACTCTTGGCCCAACTGGAAAAACATCAAACACCACTACATCAAAGCCTCATGAGTCACCCAAGGCGCGGGTCATCGATCTGCGCGGCCTTCTCTAGATTTGAGTCATAGAGTCCTAGTCCTAGCCATGTGTCCCTTTCAATTCCTGTCCCTTGAGTCTATGTAGTCTTCCTATACAATAAGCCGTGTACTTCTCAATGACTCGTTGGTTTTGGCATATATTTTCTAATTCTATGCAGTCTCAACACTCATTGGCCACAATTGGTTTAATCTAATGCTGATTCAATTATTTAATTTGAACAATGCCCCAGAGAGGCTTCTTTCAAGCTCCACAAATGACCCCTCCCTTCCATTCCCTTTGTCAACGTCAAATCAAAATCCCTTGCAACTTTGAGCCACAAAAACATCTTAGCCTCTCTTTCTTTTATCACCCACATCTACCTAACCTTTGGACAAAACGGTGCGTAGGAAGACACGTGCAAAAGAAAGAAAAGAAAAGTAACATGGGCAAAAGAAAAAGCAAAAATCAAAGTTCAATACAAAAGTCGTCACAATGCAAATCAATCCAATACAAATCCAAAGTTCAAAGCCAATTCAAACAAAAAGAAAAAGTCTAAAAAGCACACTGCGCACCGTAGGTCCTTCATAATCATCAAGCCTTTTCAACCTCAAACACAGCCTCACATTACAACCACAAAAGCCCTCTCACACGAGGCATTGTCCAAATCATCAATCAGAACTACGTTGGTCTGATTCCGTAAGGATACGTAGGAAGCCTCTTCTCGAGGTTCGACCGCATCAGCAGTAACATTAAATCATTTGAGGCCTTTTTGAGTGCTTGACTTGCTAAGAAATTCGATTATGGTTTTGCAGTTTAGAACCTCAATAGACTCATGTTTGAACCAACATCATTGGCCAACCTCGTATCTAGCCACATCTTTGACCCTAGTCACAAATTTGACCTTTTTATTTCTCGAACCATAGCCTATTCTTTGGTCACCTTCAAGGACTCATTGACTCAATCTCAAAGAAGTAAAGCACCTGACCTTTGGGTTAGTACATCTTATTGGGGAGCTCATCCATACAATCCATCCACCTTCCTATGTTGACTCTAAGCCGTAAACCACGTTGTCTCAAAGTCTCGCTGGGGCTCGTTGTCATCATGGCCCTTAATTTCCAGTTGGGGGCTTCTTGTCTCCTAAGGCCTGTTACGTGTTCGAGTCTTTTGCTATCAAGAAGAAATCTTGAAAAATCACTTTTGGACCCTGTCTCTTTCCAAATCAAAGTCACTGTCTCGTCAATGTCAAGTCAAGTCACAGTCTCGTCCAAATGTCACCTTTCTCTAAGTCACTCTTCAAACGACACTCTTCAATTGGCACTTGGTACTAGGATTAGACTCTAGTATCGTCCTTTCACTCTAGAACCAGACCTAGACTGGACTCTTTCAAATTCAAAGACCATTCAAATCATGTCTAGAATCAGACCTAGACAAGTCACTTTCAAATCATGTCTAGAATCAGACCTAGACAAGTCACTTTCAAATCATGTCTAGAATCAGACCTAGACAAGCCACTTTCAAAGACTCTCTCAAATCATGTCTTGAACCAGACCTAGACAAGCACTTTCAAAGACTCTCTCAAATCATGTCTTGAACCAGACCTAGACAAGCCACTTTCAATGACTCTCTCAAACCATGTCTAAAAACCAGACCTAGACAAGATTCTTCAATGACTCTCTCCAACCATGTCTAGAATCAGACCTAGACAAAGACCCTTTCGAACTCAATGACCTCTCTGAACTATGTCTAAAACCAGACTAGACAAGACCCTTCAATGACTCTTTCAAACTATGTCTAAAACCAGACCTAACAAGCTCCTTCAATGACTCTTTCAAACTATGTCTAAAACCAGACCTAGACAAGACTCCTTCAATAACTCTCTCAGAACATGTCAAAACCAACCTAGAGAGACTCTTTCAATGACTCTTTAAACTATGTCTAAAACCAGACCTAGACAAGGTCCCAAATTCAAAGACTCTTTCAAAATCAATGACTCCTGCCCTTTTTCAATCTCAAGTCACAGTTACAAGTCAACATTGCATGCAAATTTCGCTAGACATAAAAACAGACCTATGTCGTCACCAAGGTAGTCCTTAATCCTGAATTAGGGCTATCATTTTCAGTCAATGCTCATTTTCTTCGGAAAGCATGGGACGCACCTGCATTTCTCCAGTCAGCCAACGGGGAAATGACCGCTCAAGGACTCAGACACATGCAAGCACATCAAACCGCATGGACACAGGCTACAGGTAAACTAACCTTTGTTTTGCAGGTACCGGCGAAAAGGGTAACTCAGGCGCAGAACGTCTTGAGTTGCTCCCGTCCCAAATCGAATACTTTGACTTTCGTCTTCACGAAACTATCGTCTCTTCAGACTCAGTCAAAGTGGGGCCTTCTGTAGACACCTGAAAATGTGTCTCCCCAAATGAGTAATCCATGATGAAATATACCGCGTCTCGCGTTGTTTCGACTCGGAAAAGATGCTTTGAACTCACGAAAGTTGAAATACGTGAGGTCGTACTCGAACTATTGAGCAAAGGTCACTTACAAGGCAAACATATTTTCTTTCGTTTTCTCGATAAACTCAAAGGTTTTCGAAGGTTTTCAAACAAGTTAAGCTGGCGATTCTCGTGTTTTTGTTTTCCATCATGTGCGTCACATTTTTCTGAATCCGCCAATATTTTAAATTAATTTTCTGATTTTTCTATGATTTTCTATGAATTTTGCAATGTTAAATACGCAGAATACGCAGAAAATACGTGAATAATTTGCCTCGTGCCTATAATACTTCTCTGCCTTGCTCAGTCCGACACGACTTAATACGCACAATTCACGACTCTCTCACCTTCACTTGACACAACTTTCAATACACTTCACAAGCACGAGACACATATCCACACTCTCAAAACACTCAAACACATTCGATTCAATTCAAAGCATCGATTCTCTTCGAATCAACAAGCGAAATAAGGGTATAAATCTGAGATTACTCACAACAAAAACCTCTCTTTCACTCTTTTTATTTCTTTTTGTCACTTAATTTGATTAACTATTATTTGAGTTTTAATCATTAAAGCAATGTAGAAACTCACCTTTTATCGTTCATGTAAACATTAGGTTTTCTTTATTATTTCATTGTCTCCCGGTTTTGGCTTTCACTTATTATACATATTATATTGTCAATACTAACGCGTTTGTTTGTCTCAATTAGCAATTCAATCGAAAGGCGATTCCTTGAGTTTTATCTAATAATTTGATTGTTTGCAGTGACAAGGTGAGGAGGAATAACACATACATATTATGCTTACTAACTTTTGTTTTTCATGTCTCATGTATATATATCAATCACACTTGTATATATTGCTTAAACAAGACCGGAATTTAATCGTTTGTCACATTAAAGTCAGATAATCATGGACGAACGGTTTTCTAGGCACCTTATTAACATTGACTAACAATCAAGTGACCGCCTTATTCATTGTAGAAGTCTTGGTTTGTTTATAATAGCAACCCCCCTAGTAATCAATGCACTCTCAAAGTCAAATCAATAGGTCTTTTGAATTCAATTGTTTATGATTTATGGAACTACAATGAGACCGAGTAGAGGCGCTACATGCGGCGAATTGGGTTTACAGATCTGATTCGTGACCATGTCCCCGAACCCACGACTGGTTACTGATTTGGACGTGGGCCATTAATTTGGCACCAATTGTTGGGCGTCCGTGAATAACCTATATAGGCACGGTGGCGATCGCCCTCAATTCGACGACACACCCCAACGCATTCACATGCGGATTCCATGGCTCAACTCCAAGTCACTGAAGCTGAGGTCAACGCCCCTTGCCTAAGGCGGGGCGAAGCCCTACAGTATGGGGAAGGAGTTAACGGTTATGGTAATGGAGGAGTATCTAACGTTAGTGGCAGTTTTCAAACTACAACTAATGGGCATATACCTTTGAATCTATACCCTGCTACTCATGACCCACAACCCACATATATTCCCCAAAYAGGGAGTAAGATTTATCATCATCAAGCCTTATCCATCCAAATGTATCCTCCTTAAAGTAACCGTTGGGGGCAAGGATCTCATGGATAAGGTTTTGCTTATCGTGGACCTCATGCGATAGGAACACAAAACTCYAGTAATACTGGTGGTTTCCAACCTAGAGTTAGGTATAACACGATTCGATATGGAGAAATGCCTCATCCAGCCTATTACCCTAATAATCAGCATCTGAATGGTCAAGGCTAGAACTTTCAAGCGCCGATGGGACAAGCTCCTAATGAACCTTTCCTTAGGCAAGTGGAAGAAAGTTTCCAGAGAGCTTTGGGACACAATGTTGGTTATCCAAGGAGATTGATTTATAATCCATATACTGAATGGGTGGATAGGATGTATCCTTTCCCTAGAGAGTTCAAAGTTCCTAAATTTTCTCCTTTGTTCTCTGGCGATGGGTTAGTGTCTACTGAAGAGCAATTGGTCAGGTTTATYTGTTAGTGTAGAGAAGAAGAAGATAATGACTATCTCAAATTGAGATTATTCTATAGTTCTCTTACTTGAACTACATGCTCTTGGTTCACCCATCTTCCTACAAACTCTATACAAACATGACTGAATTTGAATTTATAATACCTTCCTTATTTTACTAGTATGGAAGCAGGGGTCTCTATTGGAGATTTAGCCAGGATAGTTTAGGAAAAGGGGGGAACCTGTAGAGGATTACATCGCTAGGTTTAAAAGGGCGAAGATCAGATGTCATATGAACTTACCCTAATCTTAATTTGTTTCAATAGTCCAAAAAGGGCTGTCATTTCCTTTTAGGAAGAAATTTGAGGGTCAATATTTCCCTGATTTTGGGGCTTTATCTAGTTCCGTAGAAGCATATGAAATAATATTGGCCGAAGAATCTAAAAGTAAACATAAATAAATATTATACTAACTATGTCAACAATACAGAGGAGAGTGCAGATCAGGATGATGATTTGGATGTGGCCATGGCTGAATTTATCCAGGTCTCGCCATTCAAATGACCTCAATTAGTTAACAAAAAGACTTCTCAAAAGAAAGATTTTAAAACTAATTAGAAAAGAGAATACACAATGTTATAAAAAAGTGTGATGAAATCTTTGATTGGCTTTTAAAGTTTAAGAAGATTAAACTGGTTGGTCGACATAAGGATAGAGATCCCAGTGAAATAAAAGGAAAGATATATTGTAATTGGCATGATGCCTTCACCCAGAAGACTAATGATTGTGTGGTTTTCAAAAATAGAATTCAGGATAAAATTGATAAAGGAAATATTAATTTCCCTGAGAAGAGTGCTAATGCTTGTGATATTGATTATGAATTTTTATCAGAATTAGAACAATATGAGTTGGATTTCAACATGGTTAGTATTGATACTAATGCTATCTCCCATATTGACATGTAGGAGCTCTCTAATGTTGCTATTGCCATAAAATTGTACGATCACATTGTGAAGGAAGGAGTGTTGSTTGCATCAAAATGCTAGGAACAAGATTATGACACCCTCAATGTATGCAGATGGAATTTTAGTGCTGCACATTCAAAAAAAAGTGCAAGGCTTTCAAGGGCTTCATCAATAAAAAGAGGAGCGCATATGGGTTGATGATAGATCTCAAAGCAAGAGTATCAAGCGTTGGACCTTGCTCACTTTCAACCTTGTGGAAAGAAAGCTGGAGATGATGTTGAGTAGTCTGGTGATGTTAATGCAGATGCTCATGATGGAAATGGTGGGAGAAAGCTCATACATATATGGAGACAATCCAAAAGTTTCCTCTACAAACTAAAGCAGTGGAGGGGCTAAAAACGTTGCGCTTCTCTATGTGTCCTTCCTGTGTTGATATGCTACATTATGAGTTAGTAAGGACTAAAGTCATTCCTAACAAACCAAGTTGGGTACCTAGGCACCAAAAGCCTTAGGTTGAAAGAGGATCCAGCATGGGATCAGTCACTCTTCCTCGGCTACCTTCTACAGTGTCAGTCTTGAGTAGACTGCGTAAACCGAAAGTGGTCCAATTGAGCAGTAAGACTAAACAAGTTTTAACCTCATACAAAACTGTCTATGGGGCAGATGTCAAACAAAGGGATGATAATTCAAAGGAAGATAAGAAACAAGAAGAATACTTGGCTCTAGCCAAAGAAATGAGAAGAGTAAGGAAAAAGGCTACATTAATTAAATAAAATGCCTTATCTCAATATGCTTGGTTTTAAAATGCTGGATAGGATTTTTCGAAATATTGATTGCATTCATGTTATCACATAATAAAATAGGAACATTTCCGAAACAGACCCCAAAATCCTTTAGTTGTGACTTTGTCCATAGGAGTTGAGAATATCACAAAGCAGCTACAAATAAAGAGTTACGTATGATCATCTTTCCACTAGTGACATTTTGGAAAATACAATATAGAAGTTAACTTAGGACCATAAGTATCATTAAATTAATGGACTTTAATAAATTAATTATAAGCTTTATTATTATCCAATCCAATTATCATTAACAAACAATTTTCCTTGACACATTCTTAGGGAATTGGATTTTGAAAAAAAGTAAATGATGTTCAAAATTAAACCCTAATCTCTGCAACTACACTTATCGATGAAGATAAAAAATTAAACCTTCCAAAAACATTATAATTTATTCTATAAAATCTAAAAATAGCCACCGCAATTCAACTGAAAAAAACATGACAAATATTGCTTTATTATAGAAATAAAAGTAACAATTTGGATATGTCAACGACATCATAAAATTTGTCATTGATTTTAATATCCAAAAATTGAAAGAAAAAACTGCTTTATTGCTGCTAACAGCCACAATTAATCACACATCAACTTTCTCAAACTTTTCATTTTTTTATGCTCTTCAATACTTTTGATTGGTTTCCTTAATTCTGATTGATTTTAAAAGCTTTRTGTATTCTCCTTACTTCCTTTAAAATATCTCTTTAAGGAAATAAAATGACCTTAATTTAAGCCTTTAAATTACGTTCTAATCCGGTTTAATTTTCGTGGAAATGAATCTTGACATATCTATGGACAATATACAGAAGTGTATACAACCATGTTAATTAAAGAAATTACCAGAACCAACTATGGACAAGTCCAAAATTCAGTCCACATATTTCCCAAAATTAAAGTGTGRTCGTCTTCAACCTACCCATCCCCGAAAAGCCCTAATCTCTGCAACTACACTTATCCATGAAGATTGAAATTAAACCCCCCAAAAAATATGATAATCTATTCGATAAATCCTAAAAATACCCATTGCAATTCAACTAAGGATTTTTTTGTCAATAAAAGCAAAAGATTCATTTGAGAAATTGTTCTTTGTCATAAGGGTTTTTTTTGTAAAAAAAACTATGGAGATACATGAGACTCTTGGGCTTAATAAGATAATTGCGCATGAAAGATTTTTGTATATTCATTTCGTTCTTTGCGTGACTGTGCAACAATTTATTTATTTTGGTTGAAAACCACCCTCCATAGACCACCTTTGGTGTCTTCCATTGATGTCCTTCATAGCTTCAATCATAATAGAGTTATTCGAAAAGTAGTAGACATAATATGATGTTAATTAAGTTAGGGTGTAACTGTAATTCACAATTTAATTAGTTAAGGGTATAAGGGTAAATTACAATTTAATTATTTAAGGGTATAAAAGTAAATAGCAATCCAAAATATAATAAAGAAATACATTAGTGTATATACTTAAAAAGGAATACGAATACGCTTATATACATAAATACATGTTACATAAATTTTTTCATGTACATTGGAAAATATATGTATTTGAAAAAATACATATATACATTTACGTGTATATGTACAAAATACATACATAAAAAATACTATTAACTTTGTTATTTATAACCTTGCGTACTAGGCGATATAATTGGATAAAATTTATTCTTTACCATGGCCTTCTTTTGAGAGGACCACTGTAACATTATCCGCCTTTAGCAACATTCGAACATCAACCTCTAAATCTTAAGATATCTTAACCTTCTCAAACCTTTTTTAGTCCAATCATCATGCAAACCTTCATAAACTCCCCACATAGCTCGACTTTTGTAGTAGTGCAAATCCCACACGAATCAGCAAATGCCACTAATACAACACCACGGCCACCACACTCATCTCTAATATAWTACCTCCATCCATTTCCTTTCACAAATTTCCTTTAGCTTATTAGATAGGGCGATTTGATAATTAGGTAACTCTATGCTTTTATCTTATTAGATGGGGTTCTTTGATCAATGTTATATTAGTGTGATAAATATTCCATCTTAACATATAATAGCAAACTTATTATATTTCAAAAAAGGTGTCATATTAATGTAAACAATAGGATTTTGCTAGAAACTAATTTTTTTTACAAGTATGATTTTTTTTTCCTTTACCACCTTTTAGTTACAAGTTTTTAAAAACTCCCACCTTTTAGTTTTTTTTTCAAACTCCCACCTTTAACTCCCCTTAACTTCCTAAACTCCCACACTTTAACACCAATGTTAAAAATTCTGTTAGCTTGTGGGGCCCACCTTCTAATTTTCTAAAGCCCCATTATGTCACCCTCCCTCACTCCATGACTCTCCTCTCACTTCACTTCTCAGTTCTTCCCTTTCACTTTCATCTTCTTCCACCAACCTTACATCTAAAAACTACCAACACTACCTACCATAACCCTTCCACCACCTACAGTCTTCAAATCCTAAACCTGCCACCACCTACAGCCTTTGTTACATCCAAAAACTACCAACTCCTACCATAAATATCACGACATAGAAATTCCAAGAATTAGTGCAACATAATACACCCTGTGATCAACAGAACCAAGAAATAAACTACAATCGTAAAGCTACCATAACCAATCTTAGGAATAGAGCTGCTTATGTGTAGCTTCAAGTCCCCCTAGTAGCCCTGTACTTCACCCTAAGCTTGTTATTCTCAGCCAAGAGTAAAGTCCTCTAAACATGCAAGTCAACAACACTAGCTTCAAGCACCTTCTTCTGATCACTTAGAGTGTTGATGATGACCTTTTGCTATTCCTCCATGTTTGCATCAACCCAGCGAAACAAATTGCATCCTCTCTTGGCAGGGTCCCCTGATTCGAAGAATTTGTAGCAAATGAATCTCCTCCCTAGATTCCTCGAGGTCCAAGACTACCTCCTTGCAATTGGGATGCCAAACCCACACCTCATAACTTCAGACTAAGGCATTCTTGCAAAGGTAAAAAAAAGTAAATCAGAATTTCAGTTTGAAATCTAAAAAACCCTAATTCGACAATTCAACACAATCGCATATTGAAGAACCCTAATTTTCTACTATATAAAATTGCAAATTAAAGTATAAATTAACATAGCAATTAAGAAAATGAGAAGATAAATGCACTTACCTGATGAAGTCAAGGTGATTTGAAGGAAATTGGGAGAAAAAATGGAGTTTCGAAGGTTTGAGGAAGGAGGAATGGAGTGAAGTCGAGAAGGGAATCGGGGATTTAAAGGGATAAAAGAGGGGTGTGCCCATAAGCTAACGGAAATTGTGACGTTGGGGGTTAAAGGGTGGGAGTTTAGGAAGTTAAGGGAAGTTTAAAAAAAAAACTAAAAGGTGGGAGTTTTTTAAAAACTTGTAAGTAAAAGGTGGTAAAGCACAAAAAATCCTTACAAGTAATGAAATGAAGGGATGTTTTACGAGCTTTGATTGAATGCCAATGAAAAAACTACAAAAGGATCAATTGACTAATTATAGAACATGTTATAGCTTACTATATTAATGTATCAAAACACCTCTTATTTCCATCATAAGGCTTCTCATAGAAAACTAAGGAATGAAATGAAGGGTTTGTTTGACACTATGGGTCACTGGACATGAAAACACAATAAGAATCCGCGTTATTAACGACATCAAATACACAACAAGAAAGCTCCCCAACAGTCCTTCTCAAATCACCACATTATGAGATGTGTTACATCGGCTTCTTTTTCTCTTCTCATCAATGGTCAACCTGCAAGGAAATTTCTCCCCTCTCATGGTTTAAGACAAGGTGATCCTTTATCGACTTTCTTGTTCATTCTATGAGCATAACGATTTTCCTCCTTGTTGAGAGATGTTGAAGCTAAGAAAGAAATCCATGGGCTGAAGATTGGTAAGAGAGTTCCTTTTATCTCTCATTTATTCTTTGCTGATGATAGCCTGTTGTTTATAAGAGCTAATGAGCAGGAAGTGGAGAATGTGGTGAAAATTTTGTCTATCTATGAAGCAACTTCAGGCCAGAAACTGAACTTGGACAAATCAGAAGTGTCTTTCAGCCGAAACATTGAATCAGAAAAGAAAGAAATCTTTTGAATAAAGTTATCTTTTAAGGCTGTTGACAATCATGAAAAGTATTTGGGGCTTCCAACTTTTGTTGGGAATTCCAAAAAATAGTGTTCAAGTCTATTCATGAGTGTGTCTTGAAAAAGCTGAAAGGGTGGAAAGAAAATTTCCTATCGCAAGTAGGAAGAGTATTGCTGATTAAGACGGTGGCGCAAGCGATCTCGACATATGCTGCAATGCTTTGAAATTCCTAGTAGCATCCTAAATGAGATTGTGAGGCTTTGTTGAAGCTTCTTCTAGGGATAAAAGAAGGATGAGAAAAAGATGGCTGGGGTTGGTTGGGAAAGTTGTACGCCTCAAAAGAGAAGGTGGCTTGGGTTTTAGAAATTAGATAGCTTTTAACATGGCGGTGCTAGCAAAGTAAGGTTGGAGAATTCTTACAAACCCAAATTCGTTAGTGACGAAAATTCTAAAAAAATAAATATTTCACTAACCAAGCTTTCTTGGATGCCAAAGTAATCCCTATTGCAAGCTTCACTTGGAAATCTATTTGTGCGGCTCGAGATTTGGTGAAATTGGGTGCAAAGAGGTTAGTTGGTGATGGCTGTAGTGTTGATATTTGGCATGATCCATGGGTCAAAATAGCAAAATTTCAAAAATATTCCAAGGAAGGAGAATGATCAAAGAGGTGTAGTGCTAGTTCGAGATTTAATTGCAGATGGTAAATGGAAGGAAGATTTAATTTACTCTACTTTTACTCCATGGGAAGCACAGGCAACATTGGGGGAAATTTTACCGCATATCCAGTAGCAGATTCATGTACATTGGCTCCTTTAAAAAGGGTATTTTCTCGGTGAGAAGTGCTTATTATCTAGCACTTAAAAATCAAGACATACTCAAGGCTTCAAGTTTAAAATTGACAGGTGAAGGCATTTGGAGTAATTTATGGAGAACGAAATTGCCGCCAAAAATTCAGCTCTTTTGCAAGAAAGTATTGCACAATGGAGTCCCGATGAGTGTGAACTTAATTAAAAGAGGGGTTGTTGTTGATCCAATCTGTTCGACGTGTGGGGAGATGGAGGAATCACTGAAGCATGCTCTTTTCTTATGTCGTTATGTTGAGCTTCTTTGGAAGTCTTATGTTTTACAATTGGAGGTTGCAGGTTTAAGGGATATGTTCTTGAGGGAGTGGTTGGATTTATTGCTTGATAAATATAAAGAGAAGAACTGGTGGGGAGCTTTCTGGGGCTTAGTTTGGAATGTGTGGTTGAGATGAAATAGGTGGTTGTTTGAAGCTTCTTGGTGCCCATGCAAATCTTTTTCTTGAGATGTCAAGGGTTGCTGACTGAGTATGTTATGACAAATGAAAAAAAGGAGCTGATTGTACAACCTCTACAAACGTTCAATGTGCAGTGGCAGGCTCCTGGAGAGGGTTTCTTGAAGGCAAATTTTGATGCGGCGAAGTTCAATGACGGGAAGGTTATAGTGGGAGGTATGGTAAGGGATAGCACCAAGGATGTGTTGCTTGCGGTTTGTGATATATGCATAGTGGATAGTTTAGTGGAGATAGTCGAAGCTCTTGCTATAAGGCTGTTAATATGCACAACATGGGAATCGGGCTTGCGATCTTTGATCTTGGATATAGACTCCTTGCAACTCTTCAATGCCTTAACTAAGGGAGTAGTGGATAATTCAAGCTTTGGGCTCATCATGAAAGACATTCTTGCTTATAGTAGGTTGTGTCTTTCTCGCAGTTTTTCTTTCGTTCGTAGAAGTGGTAACAAAGTAGCAAATTTGAGTAGGTCGTTTGGTTCTTTTTCAGTTTGGTTGGAGGAGGTGCCTAGTGAAATTCTACATGTTGTAAACTCTGATATTGCTTACTAATAGTTTAGTTGTTTTTTCTCGTAAGAATAAAAAGGTCAGCTAATTAATTTCATTTCACTCATCCTGATATTCAATCACACACACACACACACACACTCTCCCTCCTCATTTCACTCATCCAAATATCCATCACTCCTTGTGTTTCTTTCTTTCTTTCTCTCTCTCTCCATTTTTCCCTCCTTCACTATCACTCTTTCTCTTTCTCTCTCTCTCTCCTCATTCTCTATTCTCTGAGTTCTCTCACCAGCAACCAACCTCTCTCCCCGGCAACCACACCTCGTGACGACCACCTCCACTACCACTTCGAGCCATGCGCCACCCCTCTCGATGCACATCCCCTCGAGATTTGCCACCCCTCACTACGCACCAATCCTTGAGACCACCACGACTACACTATTACCTGCAGCCACCACGAGCACCTGTGAGCACCTCTGTCAAACACTCTCTCCTTATTTCCTGATTTAATATATTATTTTTCAAATTCGAGGTTTTACGATTTTAGATCTAGGTTTTCGTTTTTTGGTTTCGTTTTACATTTTGGGTTATTCTATTAGGTTTTTACATTTTCTTTTTTCTTTTTTTACATTTTCAAAGATTGTATGAGATTCTTGAAATTTTTTTGTGAATTTCAGATATGAAACTTTGGGTATTGTCATTTGTTAATTTTTGTTTGTAGAACAGTGTTTTTTTTTCCAGATTTTTCCCTCTCTGTTTCGTTTTATTTATTTTCCCCTCTTTAATATTTTCCTATTTTAATTTATTTTGTTCTTCTCGATTTGGTTGAATTGATTCTATTTTTTAGGGTTTTCGTTGAATTTTTTTTAATCATTTGTAGGTATAAAAATTAATGTTTGTAGAACAAGCTTGTAAAAAAAAATTTGAAGAACATGATTTTTTTCGATTGTTATATTGTTTGGAGAGCAAGATCTTGTTTAGGTTTGTAAAGTACTTTTGAATATTCTAGATCTAGATTTTATTTAATTTTAATTTATTCCTTGTATTGAATATTGGAAATTTGGAAGTTGAATAAAGTTTTTTGAGTTTAATAATATTGGATTTTTTAGGGATAATAATATTGGAAGTACTACTAGGGTAAACTAGCATGGCAACATGTCTTGTTTGCTTTGTGTTTTTTTTTTGTTTTTTCACTCTATTTTACCGAACGTTTTTATAAAAATGGTCGGCAATTACCGACCACTAGTCGGTCAGTAATTACTTATCGTTTTAATTAGCAGTTGCTAATTACAGTCAGTAAAATTTACCGACCGTCAACGGTCAGTAAAACTTGATTTATCGTCCATAAGAATATCAACCGTTGTTTTCCGACCGTTAGCGGTCGATAAAAAATTTACCGACCGCTCCCGCGTTTTTACCGACCGTTTTTGATTTGTTTTTAACGATTGGTAAAAGTTTGTTTTCTTGTTGTGAATAAAGAGGAGTTTGAAGGTATTTTTGTGTTTATTATACTTCCTTATTTTGTACTAGTGGGCATTAGAATGAAGACTGTGATTAGGCCTGTCAATTCGGATCAACAGTTCAGTTATGGTTGAACCCAAACAGTTCAGTTCAGTTCAGTTTAACGACAAATCAGTTCAGTTCAGTTCAGTTCAGTTGATAACAGTTCAGTTCAATTCAGTTCGACCAAGTTCAGTTCAGTTTTGGACGGATTAAAACAGTTCAGTTTAGTATAGTTCAGTTCAATTCAGTTAAAACGAAGTTCAGTTCAGTTCAGTTCAGTTTTGGTTGGTATCGGTTCAGTTCAATTCAGTTAATGACGTTATTCATTCAATCCAGTTCAGTTTGGGTTCGTTTCGGTTCAAGATCAATCGCTTGTACTAAATTTAGTTCAAGTTTGGTCGGTTTTGATCGGTTTCAGTTCAGTTCAATTCAGTAAGTTGAGATTCTGTTCAATTCAGTTTTGGATGATATTATTTAGTACAATTCAAAACCATAATTCAGTTCAACTCAATTCAATTCGAATTTGGTTGATTTCAATTGACATCAAATTCGACTACAAAAATCAATCTAAGTTATATTAATAGATTCAAAATCACTCAAAGTCAATTAATAGATCATAATATAATATGTTACACAATCAACTTCATCTAAGATCAATTAATAATTACAATATACAACAATAATATGTTATATATTAAATAATTACGTATTTCAACTTGATAAATCGATCATAATATATACATAACATAACATGCTTATTATTCATTTTGATAAATCAACTCATGAATTATTTCAAGTTTATCTTTTTTAGGTGTAATTTATAGACTTTTAAATTTCATTATAGAATTATATAAATATAATAACATATATATATGATTAATCATAAATAGTTGCATAATTTGAAATAAATATTTGCATAAATTTTAGAAATACAAAAGAAACAAGTTTACCTTTTATACTACTCCCTCTGTTCCATGAAGTTCCTGCCAGTCACTATTCATACGCTTCCCAATGCATGTTTTGTTTCGTTTATATCTTTCGTTACACATTGTATAAATTATAAACAATTGAATATTAATAATCTATACATTAACCCGAATCAAACAGATCCCACATGACTATATTTATTATTATACATTAAGAGTTATTTACAAGAATCTTTTCACTTTGAATAGTTAAAAAAACGTCAATGGCATGAACTTCAAGGAACGGAGAGTAAGAAGTTTATTTAGAAATCAATAAAGTCAATTAATTACTCATATTATTTTAAAAAGAAATTTTAATTTCTATAAAAAAAAAAACAGTAAGATTCTATTGGTTCACAACACCATACATGGATTGCCAAATTGGCAAAAGGCATGTTAAATCAAAACCCTTCATTTGAAATCATTTGATCTTAACCATTAATTAAACATATTTTAATATCAACCATTAGATCTACAAAATTTAATCTAAACCGTTGATAGGTTGCAACTTGCAAGTTGCAACTTGCAACAACAATACTTATATATACTTTATCAACTTGCAAAACATATCTATATATACTTGTTCATAGTATGAGCAAATTTTCAATAATTGATTCATCAAAGTATTATAAGAATTACAATGGAAAATATGATTACGTAATATAACGAGTAACTCATATATCTTTTCTGTTTTATGTGTCATTAGTTTATTACCATTAACCTTAACATTATCCTCATATCAAATTCAATTCTATTTATCATTACATTACATCTATCTCAAAATCTCTCTTCAAAAAAATAAAATAATGTCTATCTCAAAAATCTCAACAAATTACTTATATCTTAAATAATTAATCAAGTGTAAAATTATCTAATTATAAAGTGTAAAATTCTCTAATTATTTATTTGGTTTATTTTATTTTTATTTCAATTAAATTTAGTTTCATTTTTTTAGTTCAGTTAATCTAGTTCAGTTTTAGTCTATTTTAGTTTTAGCTTATTACTTTATTAATGTTTCCAGTAATTTTAGTTTCAGTTAAGTTCAGTTTCAGTTGATTACGGTTCAGTTAAGTTCAGTTTCAGTTAAGTTCAGTTCAGTTAAGTTCAGTTATCAGTTGTTATTACAGTTCAGTTAGTTCAGTTTCAGTTAATCTCAGTTCAGTTAAGTTCAGTCTTCAGTTCGTCATTTAAGTTCAGTTTCAGTTAATCAGTTCAGTTAATTCAGTTTCAGTTAATTTCATTTCAGTTAATTTCAGTTCAGTTCAATTTCTTTTATTCAGTATAAAGTTCAGTTCAGTTAATTTCAGTTCAGTTAATTTCAGTTCAGTTAATTTCAGTTTCAGTTTTATTTTAACAGTTAATTTCAGTTTTCAAACAATTAATTTCAGTTTCAGTTTGTTCAGTTCAGTTACAGTTCAGTTTCAGTTTTATATTATCAGTTAAATTCAGTTTCAGTTTGACTCAGTTCAGTTAAGTTCAGTTACAGTTCATTTCAGTTCAGTTAATTCAGTTATATATGCAGTTTATTCAGTTAAATAATCAGCTTGATAACCAAATTGACAGCCCTAACTGTGATGGGTGCTTAAATCTGTGGGCCAAGTAGTGGACTAAGGCATAAATGCTATGTTAATGAGGAATTATACAAAGGTTGACGTTCACGAAGCATTAAACAGTCTGCACCCTTGTAAGGCTCTAAGGCCGGATAGCATGCATGATGCATGCTTTATTTTATCAAATAATTTGGCATGTTGTGGGTGATGATATAGCGGCATTTGTGTTAAGCATTTTGAATGGGAGGACTTTGGTTGGCAGCATTAAGAACACTAATATTGCATTAGTTACTAAGGTAAAGTCTCCTACTAATGCAATGGAATTTCGTTCAATTACCTTATGCAACGTTCTATAAAAGATCGTTTCGAAATATATTCTAATACGCTTAAAGAATATTTCGGGGCTTTTAACTACGAAGAACCAGAGTGGCTTTGTGTTGGGGCACTTAATAATGGATAATGCACTTATTTCCATGGAATTATTCCACTTATTTTATGGCCATGAAGTTGGATATGATTAAAGCTTATGGTAGGGTTGAATGTGGGTTTTTTTAAGGTGTTTGCTGCTAAAGATGGGTTTTGATGGCCGATTGGTGAACTTGGTCATGAATTGTGTATCATCTGTCAAATACTCCTTCATTATTAATGGAGGGGTATGTGGGTTCGTTTCCTCTTTGAGGGGTTCACGAAAAGGGGATCCTTTGTCCCTCTATTTGTTTATTATGGAAGAATATGCTTTCTCTAGAATGTTGAATAAGAGGGTGGAGTAAGGACTACTACATGGAGCCAGAACAAGTCGACATGGGTCGCTTATTCATCCCCTTTTTACGGATGAATGGCTTACTTTTTGCTAGAGATAACCGACAAGATTTCTTGATGATAATTTATTTACTCAGCCAATATGAACGGGCATTGGGTCAGAATATTAATTTTGAAAATTCGGAATTTTTTTAGCAAAGGGGTAAGTGAGGAGCAAAAGGATGAATTGCAGAAGCTTTTGCGTATGTGTCAAATGGAGTGTCATAAAAAATACTTGGGGATACCGAGTATACTTGGACGATCAAAGAAAGTAGTTTTCTCAGCTCATTTAGATCGTATATAGAAGAAGGTGTAACTTGTAAGGGTTGAAAGAGAAATTATTATCGAGGGTCGGTAAAGAGATTTTAATTAAATCCATCATTCAAACCATTCCCACTTATAATATGAGTGTGTATAAGMTAACTAGTGAGTTAATKTCGAAAATTCACTCACTTATTGCAAGGTTTTGGTGGGGAAGTGAGGAAGGAAATACTCGTAACCATTGGAGGAGTTGGGACTTGTTGTGTCAGCTTAAGTATATGACGGGTATGGGGTTCTGAGATTAGGCATTTTTATTGCAGCAACGGTTGGGCGCCAGGCGTGGAGACTAATGAAATATCTTGACACCTTGTTGGCATGTGTGATAGGATTATTAAGAGTGCTGAGTCAGAGGGGTTGAATTATGTGTGTTATCTTTCAAGAAGGTACCAAGGAGTGGGATCATGATTTGGTTAACTCGCATTTTTCCTCTTGAGATGCACCTTGTATTCTGGCCATTTCGTTATTGAACACAAGGAACAAGTAATGATTAAACAATGAGTTATTCGATTAATTGAGGGTCTTGTATTTTTGTTATCGAGTTTGATTTGTAAAAATTACACTAGAATTTAAAACAATTAAAATAACGGAATGCGAAATAAAACTATTAGAAATCAATAAACTAAGTAATAGGGTTTTTCGGATCCGGGTTCACTTTATTTTCGGGGGAATCACTTCAAGTAATCATCGATAAACTAAGATACGAAAAGGGAATAACTCTTTTAATTCAACCAAATCCCCTCTCGGATGGATTCAAGCTTGAATTCCCAGCATAATAACAACGCCCTATCTCGGATGGACTTTATCATTCTTCGAATCAACACCATTAGCATAAGGAGTTACTCAAAAGTTGATTCCTAGGTCTAACCATCCAATCTAGTGGTTATAGTCTCAATAATAACATTGGGTAAGGAAAACAAGGCATAAACCACTCAAAGACAAAGCAATGATACTATGAAAATACAAAGATATCAACTTTAGCTTTACGCTAATCTCTAAGCTCCATTAACACCAACATTATCCAACCAAAATCCCAATTTAAACATCCCCTACCTTAGACCTTTGCTCGTCCTTGAGCAAATTAAAAAAAAGAAAAGGATAATAGAATAAACTATATACACTATTGTACGGGCGTCGGGGCGTCACCAGACCGGATCAGATCCGGTCCCTTTGCCCTACGGGGTACAATCTCGGTGAGACACCGTTTTGCGAAGAATTGAATTCTTGTTATTTTGCATAGTGTGAGTATGCTGGCATCAAGGACTGTGGATACTCGAAGTTGAATAGAGGAAGTCGCCACCGTACTTCTTTCGGGAAGCTGCGGAACCTGTTGTAAACCTTGCCTATAATTGCATAAAGCAAGGCAAAGAACTTTATTGTTTGGTCATGCACCAAGTTCATAGATTAGGGGACGAGGGTAAGAGCGAAGTAGTGGACAACATCTCCCCCCCCCCCCCCCCACACGCATCTAGCGGCCTTTACTCGGTCTCATTGCAACTTTACCAATTGTAACATTGAACAACACAAATTTTTCGTATTCTTCCTTAGTAGTACAAACGTGACTAGGTGAGTTGTTTAATGCATGTAAAGACTATTAATTGTTGTCGCTTTGAATTAGGTTAAGATTCAAGGATCCTGAACCATTTTTCCATAATTATCTTATAAGGCGTGACAAGCAATTAATAGGTCTTTAATTAGCAAAATAGATGTAGTTGGAAGAATATGTACAAGAAGAAGAATATACAAGAGATAAGAACAAGAAGACTTACCTTGAATCGCTATCTAAAACAAAACAAAAACAAGAGTTAGATGTGAAATGAATCGCCACCACAAATCACTATCTACATGAGAAAATCAAAGAAAAAGTTAGTAATTATGATAATATTGAAATCAAATTGAAAATAAAGAAAAGAAAAGGTTTATTTACATGTTAATTGATGTCCAATAGTTGATTAATCTATATTATATCATTAGTGGTGATTGAAAATAAATAAACAAGAACAATAAAAAATTGAAAAGAAGAGAGAACAAAGGGATGATTTTTATGAATTTTATGGCCTCATAAATTATACCGAACGATGTGCAGTCAAAACTATCCTCGAACAATTGCTTTGAATGCCTAAATCTCTTTTATTGAATGCGTGTAAAGGTGTGTTGAATTTGAAAGAAATTTGAAAGGGTTTTGGAATTGAATTGGAATTGAAATTGAAGTGTTTTCAAAGAAAATGTCACCGAGGATTCGTTATAACTCTGAATTGTGTGAATCAAAAGCAAAAATGTATTATTTATAGCCCTATCTCACATGGRAGCACTTGAGGTGGGCGTAATGATGCCCTAAAACCTTGCCATTTTCTGTTAAAATTTCTTGCCTAAATTGCGAATTGCATATTTAAATAAAATCGTATATAATCAATATTAATTGTATTTGACTTGAAACTGGTGCATGGATGAGTCTCAATGAATGTGGACATGCTTCGGCATCAGGCCATTTGATGGAAAGTTCCAGAAGCTTCCAGAACGAGCCATTTTGCTCGGGTGCACGTTTTTCTTGTAAAATTGGACCAATTGCAATGCGGTATCGTAATATCATTGGCCTTAAGGAGGGACAAATGTAGGTATCTACAACTATATAAAAAAAAGCAAAATTCGAGAACACTTTTAGCCTAAGTGATAAGCCAGTTAAACCCCCAAGTCTCCTAAGAGGACGAGTATGCTCTCATGATGGTTTTCGATGAGATTAACCTAAAACTGTAGAGAAAAATGAGAAAAAGGTTTACAAAAACAAGAAAAGAAAAGGGAAACTAACATATAAAATGGAAAAGAAATAAAAACAAAACAAAAATTCCTAAATGGACTCTCTTAACAAAAAAAGAAAAAAAGGATGCTAGCCTTTCTAATCATAGTGGAAACCAAAGTTAGTGAATGTCGAAAGTAGAGAATTCGAATAGCCCATGATTGAAGCTTGACCTTATGACCAAAGGTACATCTTTTTACTTAGTTCAAACAACTTCTCTCAACAAGATCACATCCCACTAAAGTAATCTCTTGTAGCACCTTGAAGGATCGTGAAAGAACCAAAAGGAAAAAAACATTTAAGTTCAACTACACCTAGCATAACTTCCCTCTCAATATGCTTGACAATCGATTTCCCCCACTGACTATGACACAACCCCCTAAGGTATGAGGACTTTTGGGTTGTAACGTAGGCTTGGGTAAGGTATGGAGCAAAATTTAGCTTGTGGTGTTAATAATCCTAGAGGGAAGCGCACAATGAAGCGAGCAACTTAAGAACCATAACTATAATAAATCAATGTAGATCAAATATCCCCCAACTTATTCAAAGCACAACCCCTTACAACTTATTTATAAAAATTGAAACTAGAGCATATTTTAGGCGAACCCATAGGATCATTTTCTGAATTTTTTCTTTTTTTAACAATGCATTTGTACTTCCTTTTTGCTATTCAAATTACAACAAACTTTTTTTTACTAACCATAGACAATAAGACCATAAGAACCAAATGCTCGTGCTTCACTATCAATAAAGGGTGAAAAAAATTGGCATATGGTTTGTAATGTGGTTAGCCAAAGAATTGGTTGGCTCAAGGGGCTCTAAAGAAATGACAAATGAAAAATATAAAAGAAGGAAATAATAATAATAATAATTTTTAAAAGGGATATTTCCCCATATACCCCTGACTTTAAGCCTAATAACCCATATACCCCTGTGTTTTTAGAAACAGCTCATATACCCCTCACAYTAGAGAAAATAGCCCAAATACCCTTAATGAGGCCAAAAACCGTTAAATAGTTAACACCGTTAGGATTTTTTCCAATTAACATCTAATTCAACCTAATTAACCCATAATCTCATCTCTCTCCTCCATTCTTCAACCTTCATCCTTCTTTCTCCTCCTCCTTCCTACCTCCATTACCACCACAATTTCTCTCTCTTTAAACCCATTCTCATCCATCATCTGAATTCAAGTTAGTTTAGCTTCTAATCAAAAGTCCCAAATTAATTTATTTTCTTTCTTCTTCTTTCTTTGTCGCTGGAACAGTAGGAGGAGTGTTGTCCCGTCCTCTGCCCAGCTTCGCCGGAGCCGCGACCACCACCACGACTCCTCCTCTTTTCTCTTTCTCTTTCGTCGCCCCCACCGCTGCGGCTGCGTTGGTGCTGTTGCTGCTGTCTCAGCAATGCTGCTGGTGTTTCRAGTGAAGAGCATTTGATGTTTAAAGAGCATTTGATGTTGTTGCTGCTGCTGAGAATTGGAAGAAGCATTAGAATTGCAGTAACTTGGGACACAATGTTGCACGCAGCTTCTATCATATATTTCTTTTGTCAGCAATCAAATGCTCAAGATACCTCGATCCCACCTATTTATACCAACAGACACAACAAAACATAAAGGAATAATATAATGAGAATTTAAAGGCCAATGTTGACTCGTTTTTACTACAATTATAACAGAATTTGTTCTCCATAATGAAATAAAGAGCTGAGACCAATTTCCTTTAATTTAAAGGCCAATGTTGACTCGTTTTTGTCAGCATTAGAATTGTTGAGATTCAGGCTTCTAGCAGAGGTATAACAACATTATTGAAGTAAGTGAGAAATTAGAAGGAAAACCACCATTATCCATTGAAGATCGACGATAATGGTGATTGAATCTAAAAAGATTTTGAATTGAACTTTTTAATAAATTAATGGTTTAAAGTTGAGTTTTTTAAGATTTGAATGAAAAAGCAATGTGAATTTAGRAAGTAAATCGAGTAATTAGAAGTTCATGTTGGTTAATTTTTTGATCGAAATTTTGGTTGGGTTTTTGGGGTGAGATGGGATTTCAATTTCTGGGTTTTTGGGGTCAAATGGAGGAGAGAGAAATATTAAGGTCTATAATTAGAGTCAAATGAGATGAATWAGCAGTCAAATGGATAAAAGACTAACAGTGTTAACTATTTAACGGTTTTTGGTCTCATTAAGGGTATTTGAGTTATTTTCGCTAATGTGAGGGGCATATGAGGCGTTTCTAAAAACACGGGGGTATATGAGTTATTAGGCTTAAAGTCAGGGGTATATGGGGAAAAATCCCTTTTTAAAATTTTAGAGAGAGAGAGAGTGTGTGTGTGTGCAGCGAGGGTGATCTTCTTCCACGGGCTTTGCCACAGCCTCTTTTCAGGCGGCTCCCACGGCGGTTCGGTGCGACATCTTTTCAAGCGCTGGTTGGACAGGCTAGGGCAGCAGTAGGGGTGATGTTAGGGCTGTGTTCTAGCTGTGTTTTAGGCGGTTAGGGCTGTGTTCTAGTGTGCACAATTGTGGGTGGCGTTTCAGGCGGTTTGGGGCTGCCTTTACAAGTGGGCTGCAGGTGGTCGGTGGTGGCTATTTTTTTGGGTTCCTATTTGTAGTGCTCTCGGTTTTTGGGAAGTTTCTCATGCAGATTTCGTCGGTTACGGGCAGCGGTTTCAGCAGATTTGTGGAGGGTTTCCCAAGGGCTGTTTTGGGTCGTCTGTTGGGCGTTTGTGGTGCGTTCTCGGGCGGGTTGTACTGTCGATTACCAGGTCTTTCTTCTGCCCTTTACTGGTCTCTTTTAGGCTAGTATTGGTGTTGTTTGGGCTGTTTTCGGGGGACTTCTTGGGTTTCCCTAATCTTTGTTGGGGTTGACTTCTTTTTAAAGGGGCTTGGTTTTGTGTATTGTGCCTTATTACTAGTGGTACATTCTTTATTCCTTTTATTGGACTCTTGTGTATGTGTCCCGGTTGGTTTTCTATTCCTTTCCTACATGCTCCACGATTCTTATAGTGCTTTCATATGGCGGCTTCTGTTGAGAAGTTTTGTCCTTTTGTGGGTCTTAGCGGGTGCCAGGATGGAGGTGGGTGTGGTTTGGTGAGGGGTTCTCTGATTACTCACTTATAAGGTCGTCATTGTTGCGCAGGTGTTCGGATGTTACGGGACATTCTCTTGCTACCAATCTGCAGGTTTATTCTACAGTTGAGGTGACCTTTCGTCGTATGGAAATTTGGCTTTTTGGAGATTGTTTTAAGACACATACTCTTCGTACTAGGTGTTGACATGGCCGTGGTTCTAGTACTATTTTTGTGGACCCTCCTGATTTTGGGGATGGTATTATCCGGTTTATTCACTACAATATTCAAAAACCACTAGCTCCTACGTCTAGGCTGTCTACTTCTGCTGCACCTCGCGAACATCATTTTTCTTTTGATGTTGCTCTTCTAGACACTTTATTATTTAAGCGTTTGCGTTCGGTGAAATCCATCCCTCCCAAATGTCGCTTGGGTTTTTCTCGTGTTCTAAAAGGGGCGCTTAATAAGGTGATTTCCAGACCAGATGACATCTCTTGTTAGGTTCAGTTGCTTGTGTTACCTCTTTSTGTCCTTAAGACTTTTTCTTCACGAAGTAATCGTGAGTGTTCCTCCGGTGCTAGGCGGCGACGACAGGAAGAGAGTAATAGCTCTGCTATTTGTTCTTGGGGTAAGCGTAGTTGTTCTGAGCAGCTTATCATAGACTTGTTGGCTAGCGTGTCTCCCTCTCTGTTGGATGCTGACGACGACCATGATTTGGCGGAGCGTAATATTAAGCAATGCAAGAGAAAGATTTCTGACGGGCACTACTTTGCTGCCATTAGAGTTCTTTCGTCTTTCGATCTTGCCCCTTACATTGATGCTACTCTGGCGGATTTGCAAGTAAAATACCCTTCATTTTCGATCCCCACCTTACCGGATATCCCTGTTGATCACCACCTTATTGCTTCTTTCACTATTGTGTTGGAGCAGATTAGGGGCTTTCCGCGTGGTACTTTGTGCGGTAGGGATGGCTTGCATGCCCAAAACCTTTTGGATTGTTTGGGTGGTGCTGTTGTAGCTRTTTCAGATGAGTTGGTGGATGCTATTACTCATGTAGTTAATCTCTTTCTTGCTGGAAAGTGTTCTGCTGAGCTTGGAGGATATATTGCTAGTTCTCCTCTTACACCACTTCTTAAGCCTGGTGGTGGTATTCGGCCTATTACGGTAGGCACTATTTGGAGGCGCCTTGTTTCTAAGGTTAGTGCTGCTTTGGTTGGCCCACGTTTGGGAACTACTTATGAGGTCTTCAATTTGGAGTTGGGGTTCCAGCAGGAGGTGAGGCCATTCTCCATGCTGTCAATCGTTTGATAGAGGCTCGTGGGGCCGATGTTGGCCTTTCTATGTTACTGGTGGATTTTCAGAATGCGTTCAATTTGGTTGATTGATCGGCTTTGTTGTGTGAGGTTTGGTTCCATTATCCTGCTCTTTCGCGTTGGGTTGAATTCTGCTACTCTTCTCCGACGCGGCTGTATTATGGGGAGCATAACTTGTGGTGTTCTCAAGGTGTGTAACAGAGTGACCCTCTCGGCCCTTTGCTTTTTACTTTTGTTCTACATCCATTGGTGTGTCGAATCAGGGACTCTTTTGACCTATGTCTTCAGGCTTGGTACTTGGACGATGGCACTATCATTGGTGATACTTTGGTGGTTGGAAAGGTCTTGGAGTTGATTTTGGAGGAGGGTCCTCATTTAGGTCTCCATGTTAATGTTGAGAAGACGGAGGTTTACTGGCCTTCTGAGGGCCCACGCAGTCGTCTCGTGGGTATCTTCCCTTCGAATATTGCTCGTCCTACRTGCGATGTTAAATTGCTTGGTGGTCCAGTCAGTACGGATTCCTCCTTTTGTCAGTAGTTCGTTTCGCAACGGGTGTCGAAGACAGTAGTGTTGATGGATGTTGTGGCTATGCCTAATGATCCCTATTGTGAGTTATTGCTTCTTCGTGCGTGTATTGGAGTTTCTACAGTCTACTTTGCTATGCGTACTTGTTCGCCTCCTCTTTTTTGAAGCGGCCCAATTATCCTTTGATGTGGCTCTTCGGGCTTCTTTGGAGTGTATCGTGATTACTTCGGGACCTGGGTTTGGTGACTAGCAATGGCGTCTTGCAACCTTGCCTTTTCTTATGGAGGTTTGGGTGTTTATTCAGCTGGTGATGTTCGGCATTATGCTTTTCTTAGCTTGCATCCCGTTTGTAGTCTTCTAGTTAACAGGATTCGCGTCTTCGACTTTCTGGTGTGGCTGGTCCGAGATCGGCCTTTGATGATGCTCTTTGTCTTTTCAATGGGACTGTGGAGACCGACCTTATGCGTAGCCTTAGTGAGATCGCTGCCCCCACACTCATGAAGAAATTGGCAGATACATATTTCACGAAGGTTACTATTGATGCGGAATCCACCTTCAGCTTGTCTTCACGTTAGGTTGCCCTTTAGAAATCTCAGTAGGGGGTTCACTCTTCCGCTTGGTTGCGGGCGGTTCCGATCACGGGATTAGGCTAAACTATGAGCGATAAGACTTATTGTTCAGTTCTTTTCTATCGGTTGGGTATTTCGTTTTTCTCCGTTTCAGTGTCGTGTTTTGCTTGCTCTCGGGTTTTCGATGGTGATATTTACGGGAATCATGCCGTGTCTTGTGCTGGGATTGTGGGTATTAAACATCGACATAATGTCGTTCGTGATACCCTTTTAGATATTTGCTATCGGTCGGGGATTTCTACTCGCAAGGAGGTTGATGTTGGGATGACTAGTGCGAGCGATGGAGCTCTTTGACCTGCAGATATCTTTCTTTATTTGTGGAATGGTAGTTTGGATGTGTGTGTTGACCTGACTGGGTCTTCCCCTATGACGCACTCTGGATTGTCTGACTTCGTTCTGGGTCAGGTCGTGGCTGTTGCAGCACAGCGAAAGAAGGATAAGTATGCGGCGCGTTGTAAGGCTTTRGGTTATTATTTCTTTCCTTTTTCCTTCTCTTCTTTAGGGGAATTAGAGAATGGGGTTGTTTTGTTTTTGAAGCGAGTTCAGGCATACTCCAAGGCTCAAGACATTGGGGCATTGGCAGCTGCCCACATATTCAACAGGATTGGGTTCGCTATAGCTAGAGGAGTGGGGGCCCAGATTGTTCCTCGGCTCCCCTCTAACTTCTTATAGTTCACTTGTCTTCTCTTAGTTGCTTGTTAAGTTTGTAATGTTTTTATAATAATAATAATAATAATAATAATAATAATAATAATAATAATAATAATAATAATAATAATAATAATAATAATAATAACAATAATAACAATAATATCAAGGTCCAAATATCGAACAAAAAAACTCTGGCTTTCTCTCTCTAGCTTTCCTCTCCTTTCTCCCCCGCCATTGTCGTGGGTTTCGGTTTTTCAACCCGAGCCATGGAAAAAACTCGCAATCAAAAGGCGACTCAATCTATTAAACGTAAGGAAGCTACGAAAGTGAAGGTGATTGCTGTTAAGTCTCGCAAACAAGCTGGTGATGATTTTCAGGCTGATGATGTTTGTGACGATGATGTTGAGGATTTCGAATCAGTCATGGCGGCACAACATTTGGATGATGCTGCTTCGTTGACTGCTTTGCGTGCGAAGGATAAGGTTAATCAATGGCTTAATACTTTGAAACAAACTCCAATTGGGGCTGGCATCTCGAAACAGAATGCTTCACTTATTACGGGTAACCCTAGCTCTTCTCATGTTAAAATTGATTTAATTGACATTGTTTAGGAGATTAAATACTGGAATTTAGCCTTGTTTTCTATATTTTGGGAGTGAATCCACCTCTTTAGGTCTTTGAGGGGTTTTGTTGAGTCCCTTAGGTTTTCATTGATGACAAACTGTTACAGGGAACAAGACATTTTGATTGATGACATAGTTGGTCAAAGGAACCAGCTAATATAACATACTGCTTCCCTAGGCAAGTTAGATGTTTACATGTGCTATTTATGGGATCTAACTTGTCTTTCTGCAGGGAATAGTTGAATGAATATAGTTCCATGTACTGGTGAGAACCAGTAGGAACTGTTCCCTTGACTACTATACTGAAAAGCAGTCTTATGCTCTTTATTGTACATTAACCATGTTACATGTGCAGTAGTTGAGTTCATTCCAAGACTTGGAGCATGGAAGCCTTTCGAAGGAATTCGAAAAAAAATGCAATGCTTAGAATTGAAGTTCAAGTTTTTGGTTACATGAAGACAAAGATAAAATTGTACTTAATGTTTATCATGTAATGTGCTCTGTAGTATGATTCGTTTATTTAGGTAATATAAGTGTTTATAAGTATTTAGAGTCATGTTGTGAATTCTGGTACAAGTTGGAACAAAATTCATAACATACTCTTTATAGGGAACCTGGTCAGGGAACCAGGTTCTCTATGTGGAATATACTAGCTGTGGTTTTGAAAAAGATTTTATTAAAATAATTCTCCAAATATTTGATTTAAAATATACGAGGCAGCTGGAATATTAGATGAGAATAATTTGTTACCTTAATTCTAGGAGTATTATCTTGTTTTATCTTAGATTTGTGATGAAATCAAACAAGATATATACTTTCCATAAATCACATCTTGACTTGCTCGTCAAGTCAATGTGATTTAAGGAAACTAGGGTTTCGGTTTCCAAACTTATAAAGACTCATCTAATACTCCATATTTCACATATCTCTCCACATTTGAAAAAGAGAATTTTTGAGAGAAAATACTTAAACACAAAACCTTTCTTCGAGTCATCTACAAGAGCACAATAGAGCTTATTATTCCCCTATATTAGCTTTTAAAGAAGTAAACAGAAAAGAGAGAAAACTTGTTATTGTGATAGCTTTCAACAAAGGGGTTGAAGGCTAGGTGAGTATTTGTGAGTTCAAACACATTGGACTTATGAGTGTGAGTCGAGTGCACATTCAGAGTTGAGTGTGGGGTGTGCTGGTTCCCGGAGTAGGAAAACAGCTAGGAGTGTGCTCTTTATTTTTCGGAGTAGATTAATAAAAGAGTATAGGGTAGGAGGACGTAGCCCATTGTTGGGTGAACCATGTTAAATCTATGTGTTCTTTAATTACTTGCTTTATATTCCGCTATGTACAAAACTAGCCCAACTGGTTCCTCACAAACAACCCGAACACAAGAAAAATTGGTTCAGGGGACAAATCACTCAATTCACCCCCCCCCCCTCTTGAGTGTTTTAAAACCTTCAGGTTTGTGGCACGTGTATGGCAGAATGGGGGTGTCGATAAAGTTGTTTGGGAAGGGAGTTTTCCTGGTTTATTTTGATTGTGTGGATAATATGAATAAGGTTGTCCATGGTGATCCAATTTTTTTTATCGGAAACCTGTGATATCTCGGCCTTGGACTCCTGATATGGATGTGATGAAGGATGACTTGAAAATGGTGCATATTTGGGTGAAGTTTCCCAAGCTAGACCTTAAGTATTGGGGCCAGCCAACTTTTGCTAAAATTTTTGGGTTGATTGGGGATATGGAGAAGATGGATGTTGCTACCTAGAACAAGGACAGGTTGTTGTATGCTTGAGTCCTTGTTCAAGTTCAGTTTGTTGAGTTCCCTAGTGTTTTGAGTGATGACAAACAATTGCAAGAATAGGTACATTGGTCGGATGAATACAGCTGAGAAAACTGTTCTTGGTCACTTGAAAGAAAGTGACATG
>SNQN01000977.1:9886-20845 GCA_008642245.1 Bassia scoparia
CTTTCAAAACTTTGTGTTTATGCTTATTTACGTTATGTATGGATATTTTGATTTTGATCTGGGGTGGATTTGAAACCGACTTGTGCTTTGCTAAATGTAATATTCATTAATATTCATAAAATTGATCGAATTATAGCATTGTTGATATGTTGCTGTATACTTCGTGTCAGAGAAAGCCTCGAATTATTGATATGATTATTTTGATTCGGTATAAATTGGAAAAAGCCTCGAATTAATTAAAAAATGGAGGAAAATTGGTTTAGCGACCGACAGTCGGTCGCTAAATCAATTTCCTCCATTTTTTTGGGAAATCAGAATTAGCGATCGATTTTTCGGGTCGCTAATTCTGATTTCCCTCTAAATTTTTTGCCAATTTCTTACTCAATAAATCGGTCGCTAATTTTTTTTAGCGACGAAATTAGTGCGACCGTATCGGTTAGCGACCGAAAATCGGTCGCTATGTTGTGTTAAGCGACCGGAAATCGGGTCGCTAATGTGTGTAGCGACCGGGAAAATCGGTCGCTAATGGTGTTATGCGACCGAAAACGGTCGCTAACGAAGTGGTCGCCGCGCACGTTCTTGTGTGAGGTTATGATGTTACGAATTCAAAAATATTTACGTTGACTTTGTTGACTATATTGACCAGATACAACAACTCACAAAAATATTCGATTTGGCTGATAGAAAAATAGCGCCCAGAAAGGAGGAGTTGGGGATGGCCCATCGATACGACCCAAGGGAAAGCCAGTAAGAGTTTGAATGGATCTTGGGGGAAAAAATGCATTCAAACGGGAGCGCATAATTTCTTTGAGGAGTAACCGTATAAGCCACACCCATGCCACGTTCTTCTTTGCTTAAAGCTATAAAATAAAGGTTTCTAGATCATGCAGAAAAAATCAACACATAAACAAGCAATTTAAATGCAGACAAAATCAACACATCAAAAGGCAATTATCTTCTTAGCACCTATGCTTTCCTTAAGTCCTCACTTGGCTTAGTAGCCAATTATAAGTTTTAGAGTAGATTTAGCATATAGATAGTGTAGTCATCCTATGTTCATTAGTTTGTACTTTATCCCGATTTTGTGAACATGGAGGTAAACACTCCTTCTTGTAATACAGATATAGTCTGACTCAATTGTTACTAATTTGATGAAGGCTTTTAACATCTTTTCAGCTTATTTGTCCCTAAGTTCGATTTTATTCTACACTATGCTTAATTTCGCAAGTTCAATACTTTCCTTAGTTTTCGTCTACGATCATAGGAGCAAATTTCGATTAGCGAGGATATCCGGTATAAGACAGAACCAGGGGAAACCCCACTACGAAACCAAAAACAATATTAGGCGCGACTTATTGGTGAAGTGCAAAACAACTCAATAATGATCCCCAAACATGGGCATCTCCAATGTTTCTCCCACGCAAAGGGACCATTCGAGAGGAATTAATTTCGATAGGGCTATGCATGTTGTTTATTAGAATAATTGATTTTATGTCGTAAGTGCGAATAACTTCCACTTAAATTATCTCCCTCTATAGTTGGCATAATCTGATCTTGCACAAGTGGTCGTTTTGAGTTTTAGAATAAACCAATTGAAGTTAATAAAATATGAAAGTAGAGTCATAAAATTAGATTTAGATTTGAAAAGAAACAAATAACTTTGCATTAATAAATAAATGTTTAGTACAAAAATAAATTTCAACCAGCCTAACCTTACCCCTCGCCTACCCACCCCATCTTGCTTAAAGTGTCAACCTGGTCTGAACTTGGAGCTTGCACAAGTGGGTTCGTGATTTTTAGAATCTGAACTCAGGCCCCATCCAACTTGGATAATCCAAAACCCACACTCATCCAACCCCATGAGCCATACTACACATGGCCAACCCATCAAACCCACCAAACCTACGAGCCACCCCATCCTAACCACGAACCCATGAATTATGTAATAGGTTAACCTTATTGAAAATTGCTATTGTGAGATGTTTATTGAAATTACTATTGTCAATTATTCAAGTTGTTTGGAAAATTCATTTATTAATCCCATTTTACTTCTAATAATTACTACAATCAACAAAAAAAAACCCATCCCAATAAATTCATTAACTCAAATTCAACGTGATTCACCAAACTAAACCAATCCCATCTAAGCGATGATAATCAAACCCAATCATAATTCATTTTCGAAAAAAATAAAATGATTATACCATCAACCAACCCAACCTAAGTCTCGATGCTTGACTGCTGACTCATCTCAACCAGAGTCTAGCATGTGTCTGGCTTGACTTCACCCAATCCCAAGACAGCTCATCCCAATTATCTTGGATGGTCGGACGTGAGTTGGATTTTCCTAAACCTAGTCCGGTCTATCCCCAACT
Source organism: Bassia scoparia (assembly GCA_008642245.1). Lineage (NCBI taxonomy): Eukaryota > Viridiplantae > Streptophyta > Magnoliopsida > Caryophyllales > Amaranthaceae > Bassia > Bassia scoparia. The sequence continues at coordinate 12,262 of SNQN01000977.1, forward strand.
TAGTCCACCCTTTCATGGGCCACACTGCTGGTGCAAGTGTATAAATGGTCCTAAATGACGAATCCCATAAATAAAATAATAATATAATGTTTCAAAAATTAATAAGTTAAAGTGAAAATATTTTCATTTTAACGGAGGGAGTAATTATTGTTAGAAAACCCAATCAATGGTCTTACATAATTTCAAACAATTCTATTTCTAAATAATCTCCTTTACTAATTAATTGTTGTGTTAATTAAATTGATTATTCATATCTATTGTTATAAGATGAAGACTAATTGAAATTTCATTGTGAACACCACTCCCTCATTCCTTGACATATACTTCGTACTTCATTATTTTAAGAGTTTTCTTGCACTGTTTCTTCCGACTTTTCGTTTTCTACCAATTATATTCCTCAAAGTTTTTTTCTCATATAGTACCCCTTAACTTTTAGTACCCTTCTATGTGATATAAATTTAACCTATGGTTAAATTAACCATGTATGGTCAAATTAATTTTTAAAAAAAAATAAGCGATTTTTTTTTAAAAAAAACCAACAAACTAGTCCCCCTCCACTATCCCACGCCACCACTACTCCTCCCAGCCACTTTCACCATAACGCCACCACCTAACCCACTCCTCCTGGCAACCACCTACTTCTTACGCCACCACTCCTCCCAGCCACACCTAATTACCAAATGCAACCCCCGCAAATGTGCCATCCTCCCAAACCACTCACAGGACGAGAGAGGAGGGAGCTGTTGTACTGTTGTACCTAGCGGTGCTGCTGCCTGCGACGGTTCGTTCAGAGCCGCTGCCGTGTCGTTTGCTTGCCGCTACTTGTCATTGCTGTGTGTCTTGATGTTGTATGCGTTTGCGCACTGTTGTTGCGTTGTTGTTTTTTGCTGCGTTGTTGCTGGACTGTGTGCCACCACCGACGACGCTGCCCCATCTTGCCCCACCGCTGACCACCGCAGCCACCTCGGTCCTCTCTCTTCCCATCCTCTTCCTCTGCTTTATTTCTTCCTTTCCCATGTTTAATTCTATGATTGAATTACTTTTTAAGTATATTTCAAACATACTATACAATTATTTTAAATATGGTGTTAGTATTATTTAACTTATTTTGAGGAATTAATTTGAATGAAAATTTTCAAATTTGTATTAATTATAAAATTAGGGCTTTAAATTGGGATTTTCATGTTTTAAGGGTTAGGATTGTTTAATACTTTTCTTATGATATTTGAATTGTATAACAATGGAATTTGAAATTAGGCTAAATAAAAATTTTCAGATTTATTTATAAGTGTATTTTGGAATTTGATGATTTTAATTCATTTTTGTATTGAAATAAACTTGTTATAGAATTATTAAAATGATACAAGCTTAAACCTCGTTTTATTGCAAGTTTTAATAAATTTCATATTGTGAATTAAATATTTTTGAAAGTTATTATATTGAGAATAATGGTTTTTCCTTCAAAAATCAATGGCTTAATATATAGTGCTACTAGTATAAGCAATGTGTTGAATTGCTTGAATGGTCTTGGATGAAAAAGAAAAATTTTCAATTTAGAAGTAAACAAAGGCTGAACTTCTTTTAAAAAACTTGATTTTTAGATTTTTCAAAGCTTAGGGCTATAATATTAATATTAAAAAATTTGTCAGGCAATTACCACTTTTTGTCCAACTTTGAAAAACAACTACCCATTTTTTTTTTTTTTATTATTTAAAAAACTACCCACTTTTTTTTCCCTTGGTGAACCACGACCCATAGTAGTTTATTTCGACCAAAAAAAAAACCACCAAACTCCAATTGGGCCCCACAGAACTCTAGTTTTCCGGGCCAAAGCTTACATGGACTGATGTGAATTGACAAGTTTGTCCCCCATTTAAATGATAACCCTCCCAAACCCCCCACCTTCTCTTCTTGCTCTCCCTTAGTCGTCCCATCTTCTTTCCTTCAATTCCCTTCTATTCCTCGGTAAAAAAAAATCCCAAACCCACAATCTATTCAATTCCCTTTCTCCATTTTAATTTCTTTAAAAACCCTAATCAAAATCATAATCATAATCAATTGAGCAAAAACCCCCCTCCCAAAAACAAAAATTCAATTGTTGACTGCTCTTCCTGCTTCCCTCCTCTGCAAACATGCCACGGGCCCACCGATCGACCTGCTCCACGAAGGGGTCCAGCCCCACCGCGCGTAAACTGCTCCGACGAACCGCCACCCAGCGCACGCGACTGCTTCCCCTCGCCACCTCTTCATCTTCCTCAACCCCTCCTCCTCTTCTGTTTACTACCCTCACAGCAGAAGCTACGTCACACTTGTCCATCATTCTCCAACCCAAATAACAACATGGAACAACCTAGACCCCAAAAATCACCCCATGAGGAGCTTATAAATCTGAATGCTCAAGTCGAGTGCAGACCTCCGTCCCTGATTCATGACGGTCTCAAATGGTTATTTATTGCTCATGCCCGCCTTATCGCCCATTTTCTCTATTCATCTCACCGCCGCTAAACCCGGCAGTTCGATTGCAATAACGTAACAGGAATACCAGAAAGAATAAAGAGGCCACCCGAGTTGTTGTAATGTAACGAACGTAAGTGCCTATATGTAGCACACCAAAAAAGCGCGAACGCATAATCTACAAAAGCTGGCACTGCGATCGCCGGCTTATAAATTGTCGATGTTTTGTGCAGTAAAAGCATAGCTCGACCTGTACGAAAGAAGAAGAACGAATTAGTCGCGTGAAGAAGTATGTTATGCGGACATGTAGTGTAGCAAATCTAGAAAAGCAGTTACGAGAAATACACCGTGCTTGCCTGTAGTGGTGTCGCTACTGTAGCTTAAGAGAAGAGAGAGCGACTACGAAGGTGAGTCCTCCAATAAGAAAAACGTCTCTCCATGGTATGGATTGTCCCGTAGAGAGTGCCTCAATGAAATTTTTCGATTCTAAATACCACTGCAAATCAAAAGTCTTAGAAGAAGAGAACGCAAAGATCTTCTGTCTCAGTGATACGGAATACTGCGCCTTTAGAAACATACAGATGCTAAATTCGAGAGTATTGTGAGAAGAAGCTTCTCACGAAATCATGACGGAGGGAAGTGAAAGAGAAAAGTGTGTAGACGGATAGAGGAAATAAAGCGACATAAGAAGAGCACACAAATAGAACAATATAAGCACTGAGCACACAACATGATATTATAGAGATGATTAAGAGCGACATGAAGAGAAATAATTATGATTAACATATCTTAGAAATGACAAGACATGACTATAACGAACCAAGACAAGAAAGACAAATGATGTTTTAAGGAAAAGCACAAAAAATTTAATATGAAAGAAGCACCCAAGATAAAGAACCAAAGCAAACGGAACAGGAAAGGAAGAAGATAAATGACAACTATTGAAGCCGAAAGTATAGCAAAGAAAGAAGAGAACGATCCAAAAGACTAATATAAAAGAAGAAAACTAAACAATCAGTTTGAACTGTGAGAATAAGTCTTTTGCGCGGAGATGCTCTTGGGGTAATAAGGTGCGCAATGGCAAGAAAAGAAAGGTAAATTTCACGTGGAAAAATAGGGAAGGAAAGAGCTAGTTTTGGTGGGGCCCAATATCGGAAAATGTTTGTTGTCGAGCGGAAACGAGGGGTAGAGCAAGAGAACACACGGCCTTCTGATAGGTCGTGGTTCACAAACAACTTATAAAAAACAGTAACTATCAATGGGGGGGCTTTTATGAAGAGAGGTAAAAACATTTTTTAGTAACTTTTGAGGCAGCGGACATTAAAATCACATAACCATATTTGTGATATTAATCCAGAAAAGTCAAGTGTGTGTGAATCTTACGTTTTATTATATGATTAGGAGAAGACTGCTACAGTCCACGCTGGAGTCGGCATTCTAGCGGCCCAAAAAGATTAGGAAGGTGGCTTGCATTCTGGCTGCGAAGTGTATTCAAGGCACGGTTACTCACTGCGGAATCTTGATCTTAAAGTTGTGTTGAGGATGTTGATAACAACTTTTAGAATCATGAAGTAGAGAAGAATCTGTCCGTTAGTGAATAGATTTGTTTTCTGCCGGCGATCAGCCAATGCGATCAACATTATTTATTTGCGTTCTTGGGTACGCGGTCATATTTGTGGAGGATGAGAGTAACCTGTTGTGAGACATTTATGTTGCGATGTAGTTCATGTAGTTTTGTTATTGGTTGGAAGTCTATTTTTGAGACTATGTGTCGAAATATGTCTTTATATTGAATTTATTGTTCTGGAGAGATTTTTTGTGAGTGAAGAGGCATAAGATTTTTTAAGAGGATACTTTCATATGACGAAAGGAATTGGAGTGGTCAAGTAGAAATCTCTGAAGAGCTCTACTATGGCACGACTGTGTTTATGCTAAATACAGGAATGATTTAAGTGAGTTCACAGAATATCACTTGCATCTTCCATATGATGGGTTATTAAAATTATATGAGATGTGATGTGTGAATTCAAGTGGAGTCAAGTGTAACTTATCTAAACCTATCAGATGTGTAGGATTACTACTGAATTGATCGTGCTGTATCTCCCTCCATTGCACCTTAAATAAATGTTGCTGATCATGGTAAAGGGATTCTAAAGACTGACATGTGAAGATTCAAGTTGCAACGAAATCTATCTATATGGAGTTATATGCTAATACTAAATTCCGCCTCACGGGGATTCTTCATCGCGCTGTGATGTAAAGGTTTCGCTTGTCTCTATCTGAGCATATGCTCGATCCTTGTCCTAAGATGAAAATCTTAAACAAATTACCCCAATGAATCAAAGTCTAATGAACCTGCGCATTAAACACGAAGCAAAACTACAGCGATACGTAAGTACTTCCTGAACAATGAATGTTCTTCAAGACATCAAAAAAAAAAGTCTAGAACTCAAAAAATTAATCAAATTAAGCCGTCCCCGGCAACGGTCAAAATTTGACACTTGTCCTACCTATCAAAAATACCTATTAAACTAACCTCCAGTTCAGTGTAACAGCATCGTATCACGAGAAACAACACTACTGATAATATGAATAAAAGCATTCTAAACTACAGAAGAAGTGTTTTTTGATTAACTACCTTTTAAACTAATGACTACAATGAGCAAGGTAAAAAGAGCATTTGGAGACCAATGTTATATTGCGACGTATAACATGGAGATCTAGAGCCATTTATGGATTCTGACAAACTCAGCCGGTTGGGGTTGCGATATGTTTATTACGGCTGTAACCTTTTGCACATATGGGCCGTAATTATTTGCCAACTGCGTCCCTCTTCAGTTTTTACTTACATTATACTAATACTCTAAGTCATCAGTTTCATGGAAATTCATATCAAGATATATCTCTAATGTCATTCTCCCAGAATCAATCTGATAACCATAGGTCAGTATACTCATCCACAAGACTCCTAGTGCTGTGACGTCGTCTAGGAAAGTCTCGTTTCTACTAATGTGCATGGCTGAGGATCCTCCAGTTATCACCAATTATGTTACAATTCCATGCCTTTCGATCAGGATGGTATGACGATGGGAATACAGCACTAGACTCCCTAATCCTAAAACGGATCAACCTGATGTCTGGGCATCGTCTGACCCTGAGGTACTGAAATACTACATTGGGAACGACACCTCGAGTGCGAGATCTGAGTGATGATATTTATTAAGAGAGTGAGACTCACAACGCCTGTCTATGAAATTTGCTGCAACATCATAAATTCACTACCAAAATTATAATAACAGAATCAATATTAAAATGCTTGAGATCTATGTAAATTACGAGCCCTCAATCGAGTAGAGCGTCTATGAAATTTGTTAAGCCAACTGGCGAACTCACAAAACTCTAATGTCAACACAGAAGAATCTGTTGAGATGATTATAATTCGGAAAACAATGTTGAAATTAATAAAGCCTTTGAAGAAAAATTTAGAATATCATTGGATAGACATTAAGCCAATATCCCCGTTAATAAATATGATATTAGAGTACTGATAATTTTGGTAGCATGAAGTATTTAGATTACCTAAAACCAATAAGTTCCCCAATACTAATTAAGCCCAAATCATATAAAAAGAAAGTACTAAGTATAATGTCGAATTAAAGTAGTAATAGAAGAATAATTGAACACCACAATTGGGTTTTCTTTTGTTTAAGCAAGGTTCGTAACCTCGGATGTCCAATTTTAGGGGAGATTGCTGATCCGTTTGTTTTCTGGATTTCGAATTTGTATGTACTCGGCTTTGCAATTGTGTGCTTTGTTTGTTTTTGTTCGTCCCACTTTCTTATCTCTTGGTTGGACCTGTGATGATCTTATCCACTTGGAAATTATGTGGGTAGAAGACTTTTTACAGGATTGCAATTAAAGGTGACTTAGCCTTTGGATGGTTGGATGAGTGAGAGCCGATCGACTAAAATAATTGTCAGCATCATTTAATATTACAGAACGATTTCTATAACGATTTATTATGTTGAAAAGAATATACCGTTATTTGCGAAATAAGGGCTTGATGGTTCCAACTTGTCAAATAGTTTTTATATCTCAATTTTAACACTTTGGTTTGAACTATTTATCTGACACTTGATTTTCGGCTGGCAAAGTTATCATTTTAGCCTTAAACGTTTTAACAACATGGCGGGTGAATTGCCAATGGTTCTCCGTATTTCATTTAATATTTCACAGTAAAGTGGAGAGAATTATTGGGGTGTTACAGATAGTCTGTGAGTGGGAAGGTGCGAGCTTTGGCGTGTGAGCGTGCTTGAAGTGGTAGAGTCGTTGGTGGGCATGCTGGGTGCAGATTAGACGTTGGTGGAGGCTGCACGGTGGTGGGTGATAGGTTGCTTTGTGGGTGATGGTTCGCGGGGTTGGTTTATTTGGGGAAAACCATAGTTACTACTCAAGTTATTTGTATCACTATATAGAAGATACTAAAACTAAGTGGTACAATAGAGAAGAAAAATACATTGGGGTATTGTAGAAAACAAAAAGTTAGAGGGGTACAGTGTAGAAAAATCTCCTTTTTAAAATCATTTTTTTCTGATATCGGATCTCACAAAGACGGAGAAAGTTATGAAGAATGTAAAATACAAACCAAAATGTGATAGAAAACAGATAAATAGACCCCTAAAAAGAAAAGAGATCAGGAGTGCATATTGCAAATAAAAGGGGAGGGGGAGGGGGCGGGGGGGGGGGGAATGCAACTTTTTACGAAATCAAAACCTTGAGTTAATTTTAATGTTAAATTTTTAATTCTCGTTTTGAGGTGTTGATCGTATTTCTATATGTTCGATTCATACCATTATTCAGAATATATTCTTAGGCAAAACTAACAACATGAATGGAATTAAATTCATTATTGGAATTTAACTAAACAATTTTAGATTAGAAGTATGGAGTTTGGAAAACAATTTGGTATGGGCCGTTTGAATGTATACCATATAACCATTCCGAAATTGGTGAACCAAACAAATGCACCAACTTAATTCAAAAAAAAAACCTTAGAAAATGAACTTTTTCCATGCTAAAATGCTCCTTTGCTTTTCCTTTCATAACCGGAATTGACTTTGTTATGTTTTAATGAAGAAAGGGTTTGTGGTGATGGATGAGTATAGATTAGGATTATGGGTTTTGGTTAGAGTGAGAATTTAATGAGTTGATAAGAAAAAAWTGAATGAAAATGAGAGGATAAGGATATGAGGAGAGCGAAAACGAACAATTAGGGATTGGGAGGACATAAGGGAGTTAAGTGAGGGAAAAGATAAGGAAGAAAAAGTAGTGATCTTCAACTTATCTGAYTCATAAAACGAAAAAAAATTGCGACTACCAATGTAGTTGCTAAATTGCCTTACTCAATCGCTAAAATTTATTAGCTAGTCTCTAGCTCTAAAGTAGTCACTACTTTTCTTATCTTTGTGACTACTTAGCGATCATGGGCTTTGTAGTCGCTAAGTTGGAGACTAGTAGTCGTCGGCGGTCACAATGAATAATTTTAGGAACTGATTTCAGTGTTAGTTGCTAGATAGGCTTTTCTGTAGTGTGAAGAGTGAATATCTTCAAAGGATATTTTATAAGACATGATTGAAGATGGACACCTTCCTTACCTTCCCYAGGGTATGAAGCCAAGCACATGAAGCAAAGTAATTCAATCACTCATAGCTCCCACAATTCACAAGCAACAAGCATTGAAGMAAACATGAGCAAGGGTCAATAATCACCTAGACATTTTATTTCCCTTTATTTTCTTTTCTCGAGTCTAWGTGAATTCGAAATCATTCATGTCAGTCTATTTCGCCTCCTTCCACATCAATGATATTTCATTTTTTCTATTAATTTTCTTTTGTTGGCCTTTCTCATGTGCTTCAACTTTAATAATGAAATACTAATCAATACATGAACTCACAATAATAAAAAAAATGGAATAAATGAGAAGCAAAAAAATGAATAAATTGGACATGCTCGAGAGGCCTTCATTCACARAGCTCCAAAAAAAACATTTCCCTTCATTCACCTTGTCATATCAAAGTCAACTCCCTTTGCAACTACTGTGAGCCTTCTCATACAAGCAATACAAAAAAAA
>SNQN01000977.1:26221-36729 GCA_008642245.1 Bassia scoparia
TAGCCACAGTTGGCTCAGTAGCCAAATTAGTTTAGATTAGCGTAGCCTAGATTAGTCCTGGTAGACATACGTTTCATTCTTTATATGCTCGGAAGCCATCTACACATACATAACGCTTGGTTTGATTTTCATCCTTGTCGAGATGCTTAACTCACTCAAGAGACCGAGTCAGTCATCCGACATTGTAATACAATGGTAGTCTGATAAATTATCCTTTATAAATGGAGTGGGTGTTGTGATACTCTTTTTATTATTTGTATGTTATTACGCTTACAGCTTTGTTTCCACAACAGTTGTTTCTCCTTATGCTACCCCATCTTCAAGTTCGACTCTAACTATGATTGATTAGTGCGCGCCACATATTCGTTGTCAACCACGAGGTTATCAAATAGAGTAATTCACGATCCATGCATAACCACACCTAGAGAGCGCAGCCCACACCACCGACACTAACTAGAGAACAAAGACCTTTGTTGGACGCCTCTCGCGGTTTGACCCGCCAGAGTATGGTGAAAGTGCGACTTCCTCATCACCGCAATACGTGCGAACGTTTCCTCAGCGTCTGGCGACACATGTTGGGCCAGAAGCAAGATTGTATGCATAAACACGCTTCCTACATTGTCCTCCTTCTCTACCACTTCTTCTTGCGAAAAGGCCTACTGAAAAAGCATACATTACATAACCGAAGGGTCGGGCAATCAAGAGGATGGTAACAATCCGTTCTAATATACTCTTAGTTAAGAAAATCCCATCAAAGATAATAAGGGTTCAAATTACTTTCAGCACAACGTCCCTTTACGTGCTAACGACAATTCATAATCTGTTTGACCCGAATTAATTTCTCGCTACTCAAGTAGCGGTCGCAAGACTCAACGAGTTATATCAAGCTGTACTCCGGACGGGTTGACCTAAATAGGGCGTAGAGAGCAGTATATAGTACATATCTGTAATCATTTGGGAGAAGGTTTTTGCGTCATGTAACTCCATTAATATTTTACACGGTAGGGTGGATTTAATGTGTGGGTGTGATTCGATGCCTTTTTGGACAGAAGACTTGTGTTGAGGAGGGAATTAAAGGGAAAAATTTCGAGACAATACCGTCGGTGGGGAGACCGTAGTGGTGAGTGGGTGACAAGGTGAAACTTTGCTTTCGCGGTTGATAACTTAGGGTCTGCAGAGAGTTACGATAGACGCTTGGGGCGTCCACTCACTGGCGAGGTATGGGTTAGGGTAGAGATAGGGATCGAGGTGGATAGATTGAGGAATTAGATGATGTGTGAGTGATAGTTGAGTTGCATGGCGGGAATGTGTTTTTCGAAGACGTTATCTTTTGGGCTTGCTACCATAATGTTGGAAAAAACGGCAAACTTACCGATAAGGACTCACGGGTGTTGTGTGCAAATCTCCTTAAACCTCGAGGCCGGGGAGACGATGGTTAACTTTGAGTTGGGTAACTTTGTGTTGTTAAGTAGAGCATAAACATTAAATGGATTGGTTCGGACAACAAATTGGGAACAATTGGTAGATTTTTGGTTACAACGGGCTAGAATGTGGATCAGTTAATTGACCTCGGTCACGGAAAATCCTATGGGATAGGGAAGGAATCCACTCCTTCTGGCACTTATTTCTCTCTTAAGATTTTTTTTATTATCTTATAAAATAAGAAGAATCGATAGAGATAGGCTTCATAACTAACACCGATCTCTGGCTACAAAAAACGCAATATACGAATTTGGGTCATACTCATACTACTGAAGTGTTAGCGACAATTGGACAGTCGAAAAAGGAGCAAGGGTGTAAACAGTAGGTTCCTATCAAAATATGTTCATGGTCTCTGTAAATAAATTTACGAAGCCATCGGTGATATTACCTGGACCTGTATTGACATTGTCTGTGCCTCCTTGTTTGTGGTACTTACATAATAGAGGTATTTCTCAATCTTCATCGTGACTGAACGGTCAATTGAGAATTATATCGTTGTAGTTCAACTATCAGCGCAAAGAACCACCTTTGTGTGTGTTTTATAGGGGGGCAACTACAATGAATTAATTTGCTCAAGACTAATGATAGGTTGTAGTTGTTTTACCCCACTTAGTGCGCAAATTTTAAAATAACTCGGACGATCTTTGTTTAGAATAGGACCGTCAACTACTAAAAGATAAAGGATTATTTCTTTGTTTGGCTCGCAATAAGCAATGTATTGGTCGTGAATCGATCATCATGCATCTCAGCAATTTCCACAAATCTGTGGAGGCAATTTGATATATTGGGTCTTTATTTCTTGAATCTATCCCACGTGTCGTTACCATGCCTACTAAAACTTGCATCCCTTCACAGAAACACTCCGTCTCGGGCCGGGCCATAAGCAGATATCACTATCAGTGTTGGCTAAATCAGTGGGTTTTGTAACCTATATGTGGCGCGTTCCTCTCATCGTGCGATCGGGGCAATCACAACCATCCCATTTACTTTAGAAATACTAAAGGGTTTCACTATAATCCTTGCCGCAGTTGGATATATTTTTCACTATATAGAACTTCTTCGGGAAATCCACAATTCTTTCGCCAATACTAGCTGAGTGTAACTTATTAAGTTAGTATGTGTCGTTCCATCCCATTGTGCGGGCTACACATATTGGAAAGATTATTATGTTTCACACATGATTCTCTCGGTTGGGTAAAATTTCATTTTGCTTGAGGTTTACTTACATTTCATATTGATTACCCTTTGCGATGATCGAAGGTTTGGATGTATAGGGAGATGACGAAAAGAGCATATTGGGTGGAGGACGACTAAATAAGCTGTGTTTGATATTGTTTAGATCCATTCTGGGCTTAGTGAGATTTGGGTGTTATCTCTCTGCTGATTGAAGTTCAGGCAATTTTATTGTCTAAAATATCGCTTGAAAGACTTTGGTAGTTTTGTCAAAATAGTGTCAGAGTAGTATTTTAGTGAATCTGGTATTCTCTTCGAGGGTTTGAGCTAGATTTAGATTTTTAGGTTCTCGATTAACTTGACATTTTTTTCCTTGAGAGTTTTTTTATTCCTTTTGGCTCGTAACGGGAATAAGAGATGTGACGGTGATTGCAACTCAATAGTCCAGATATCTCTGTTATTAGTTTAGTGAGGTGTGTTTTAAACTGTGGGCTAAATGCACTGGTAGAAGGGCATAACATAAGAAGTTTCGTTTTAGAACTGGGAAGAGCTTGAAAGTATTGTTTAATTTTCCATCTTGAATGAACAATTCAAGTTTGCATTTTCTTCTCACTTTGGGACTGAACAATATACGGAATTTCAATTTTCTCTATGTGTCGTTATTATTTTCCAGTTCACCATAGGCTTTAACCAGCAGACATGAATCTACATGAAGATTTTGTGCTGGAATCTCCATATACGTGGAGATGTCATGTGCATTTAGTGGATTATCACACGATGACATTGGTGGGACAAGGCATTCTAGCTTCGAGAGGATTCGAATGATAAAGACGTGTTACGTTTATTTATTGGATTTATGAGCGACAAAAATGAGGACACCGGTATATTTAAGAGCAGCTCATAGACTCTTTAACTTCTACTATTTTGCGTGATTTTAACTAACACGAGTCTGGCAAGAGAACTTTGTCTATCATAAGGTATCCGGTCAATTATAAAGTGGTTGAGTGATACAATGTGTTGCCTCTCGGTTTTGAAAAAGAACTATCAATATTTGGTAGAGGGAAAGTTGTTCTGTGTCATCCCTTGTTTGACTCTCTCTCGAAGGCTTTTGTGCTAGTGCGTGATGGGCGCGAGCTAGGAATCTGGTATTGCAGTTCAGTGTATGGGCTGAAGATCCTAAATAGCCAAACGAATCATATAAGATCTTAATTTCATGCAACTATATGAGAACTAAAGTATAGAATAATTAATGATGCACGCCATGGATCGAGAGCATGGGAATTGTTGCCATTGTATTTATATGTGATATGATGTCTAGATTGTACATAAGAATGTATAGCGGCCATGGGGCTCAATGGAAATCATTTGTTTTCTTGTAAATAAAAGGATTGATACCCATTCCACCAATATTAATTTGTTCCGCCAATTCAGTGGGAACAAAATAGGCCCCCTTTTCATACAAGGATGACTTCAGTTTGATTCAGAAAATGTAAGAGAAGTAACTCTAGAAACTTATAATGACCTGGAATACAAATAGGTTGTGAGTGGTTTTGAATTCTTCTGGTACAATTGTAGCGCTACACATCTAACATGTATCAAGTGCGATAGAAAATTAATCAATCTAGGTCGGTAGAATTATAAGGAAAAACAATAGTTGAAAGGAAAGAGGATAACTATTGAAAAGCAAAAACAGGAGACAAATGTTTTACTAAAAGTACAGGCCGCAAGATAGTACTGAGTACACGAACACGACTTCTAGATAAATGACTAAGATGCGGGGTTTTGTAATTGTTTTTTAGGAAATATGATACAGAAGTTTGAATATGATGGCGAAAGGAAACATGAAAGTAATTATTTCTGAAATGAGAAGCGGCAGTGCAAAATAGACGGACATACTTGTGGAAATTGGATTGTTTTGAACTTATCATTCAGAGTTAGAACAAATGAAAATTGGGCCATGCGGACCTTAGTAAATATGGTGTGCTATGGGTTTGATTTACTTTATATTTAACACGAAAAAATTGACCAGTTGATACTATTTCTTCAGATTGGAGCGCCCATGCATTTGGGCAGCGACGCTTTAGCCTATCTATAGTAAGCTATTGCTCTAATTAAAGTTTATACTAATTATGAAAACGATCAACTAACCCTATAAATTTGTTGATGTAAGTGGGGAGACTCGCGATTGCTTCCTCAACATGCCGGAGAAATGAAGATGTTCACGAAACCCTATTCTAGAGTTACTGTTGTGAAGGCTGGGAAATTTCTACGCTGACACAGTCTGCAGCACTTAAGGCAACTCCTGATACCTAGAAATTGTATTGTTATGAAATGAGTATTCTTAGAAACGCGCTTTTCATAATCTTCAACTTTAATAATGTTTGAGTAAATTATAACATAGGTTTTGAAACACTCTATTAGAGAATCATGAAGTATTCATATCTTCATGGTAGTATTAGGAGATAATATTTCTTTACAATATTCCTGTACACACAAATATACCTCACCGCGCCGGGAAAAAAATAGCTGCGGTGAGGAGTTGAGCTCAGTTTCATAGGAGCATATGTTTTATAGTCGGCAATATGTATTATGATGTCTGTACGATAGATTGATGGGTAGTGAGGTTGTCACGCAGTAATAGATCAGTAGAGACACGTTGTTGGCGATTCAAGGACATCAATATGGATCGAGGCTCTAGATTATCGTGCACAATTATTTTTCCCTTATCTCTTTTGGAACAACTAACAATATGATAGTTGGAATGATGTGATTTTGTTTGATAATAGCATAGGTGATTGTCGCTTTCTCTTATTGTGTCTTGCACTCTAAAGTGCTGCGATAGAAGGTTCATAACATTCAAGGTGGAGTTGGATATATAGGCTATGTACAACTCTGCACAAGTCGAATTCTTCAGACAGTCGAAAGTTTGGCGATTATCCCAATCTAGAGTGCATAATAGGAGTGTCATAAGGACACTGGTTGTTGTCAGAAGGAGGCCTAAGCGATAGAAGAGGAAAACTGATAGTCTGAGCTCTTTTCTCTCTTGAAAGATCCCAGCTAGCTCAACAAGAGAAGAGGAATGTTGAGTTTGGTCCTGTTCTGAAACAATAAAATATGTTGGTATTAGGAGTTAGCCACCTCCAACAGTGGGTGCCTTAACATGGCGGAATTAGCGCTTAGATAGCTATGAATTGGGAGCATAGAACGCAGTGTCCTAGCTCAGACAAAGGGTTGTGCAACGGGTGAGGTAGAATCAAGACTAGGCAGTAGGCAGATACGAAAATTGCCATGAAGAGATCAGTAGTATAACATAAAGATGTCCTGGTCTGGCCAAAGTCAAGAGGAATAGGTGAGGGAGAAAGGCTAGGCTAATCAGAGAAGCGCCACCCCCAACGCCAACTGAAAGCAAATGGCAGTTCATGTGGGAAGCTGAAATCGATGAAGGGACTTTATGGCAAAGCAAAGAGGGCAAGGTCTGGTATGTGAAGGTCGGCATCCGGACTCCAATTGGTTAAAGTAATGTAAGGAGTGAAGCCTCATATTTGTGCAACACAGGCATTTGCTACTACTGAAGGAGCTGATGAGGATTCAATAGAGGGAAGTTCAGTATGATTAAATAGACCTCTATAGGATATCTTAATCTTCTACATGTGGGGCCTGCAGTTAGGAGGTTATATGGCTAACTATAGAGAGGTAAAAGGCAAGAATGGTACATCTTAGACCTTGACTCTACTAAACGCTCTTTGACATATTTGAGAAAGCTAGACATCTCGCATCAGGCTTAACAATCGCAAAGTTGTTTTAGGGAAGAGATTCCAACGCCGGAGGTCACGTATTATTAGCGATGGAGAGTTAGAGAGATAAGATTCAGTGTTCTGAAAGAAATGTAGTATTGTCGACGTTAAATGCTGAGAGTACCTGACTAAACGCAGGCTGCTATTTTCTTGCGCTGTTGGGACGTGTTTGTCATTGAAGGAATACTCAAAATGTCGGCAGCCTCATTTGGATTGCTGCAAGCAAATATATAATAAGAAAGTAGTTAAAGAAACACATCTCCGGTCTGGTATTCTATTCCGGGATTTTTGTCGGTACTCGTCTTATATTAATCCTAGAGAAATGGTTGCTACCGTCAATCCATCCTTTAGTCTTATATAGAACCCTATGTTGATGGAGATGGACATACTCTGAGAAAATGAATTCGCGCTAGGAATTTCAGATCGCGCGACCAGTAATGTATAAGACAGTAAGATTGGCCAGAGGATTGTCTTCTCTTATAATTTTCGATTGACTTAAGTTAATGAGTACTCTCAACTAAATAGTATGCGATGTTTAGTAAATCTACTTGGCTTGGAGGATTGGGATCATGGGAGGTACGGAGACAAGTTAAGGATGATACTTGGTGCATATCTTCACTGGAAAATTGTTTTGAAAGGAGATTATTACGGTCACCGGCGACCCATTCTTTGTGCAGTCTCCTTTCTAACCGCCTCTAGACGTTCCTGAAGTGAATACAGTAGGAAGCCCCTCAATGAGGATTGAAAGCCGTGTTAGGAAGGATACTTCATGGGGGTGGGAGTCCGAATGGTGTAATGTATGAGCTCTCGAGAGATAAGGACACGGGAATCCCAAAATAATTGCAGCTAGACTAATGTTTGTAAAGTTTCTTCTGTCACAAGACATTACATATTAATCAGCATGGCATAGGCGATTCTGCAACTAAGACTTAACTGAAAGTATGAGAGTCGAGGATTCGCTGGGATTATAGTTACGTCCATCCTCATTGGGGCAGGAACATTCCAAAAATAGGCGTAGGTTACTAAGGAGTTAGAGGCAAGATCTAGTATAATGGGAACACCTTAGTCCAATTAGAATAAGACATTTTTAGTATGTGTGGCACAAACTCACACAGATATTATGTAATATGTATGCCACACCCTTTTGCAAATGTGGGGAATTGGTTGGACCTCTAGTACTAATTAGAGCTTGCTGAGAATTTGCAGACCATAAGATTGGGCTATGATGTAATAAGCTTGACAGCTCCATACTGATATTGAACCCTCTTAACTTGTGATTCCATCCGGATGATCTAGTTTATTATTGCCAGAAAAGCAAAATGTAGGGTAAAGGAGCTATGATGGACAAGAAGCATAGATGTACGTTATGAGGCATAAATATTCATCATATGAGACTGTCGGTCCTGAAACTGTGCAAGTTAAGTAGAGAAAATAATGACACGGAATGTTATTAGGGACTCGATATTCGAACGTACAATAGTGCTGTAGGCTCACTACGGTCTTATGCAGTCTAAATAGCCATATGGTGTGATAGATATTTTCTATGAATTGGTAAAGGTCTTTCTAGGGGGAGGGTAATTGTAATGCAATTATCGGGGAAGAGAATGGCTTCACAGTGGTATGTTTATTCATTCTATACTTTGCATGCAGGATGGTAATAATATGGAATGGTAAATGAATACTGAGGTAGTTTGTGTTGATGTCGATGCTTCACTTTGATTGACACTAAAACCGAGAATTTCCGACAAGATACTTATGAAGACCTTGCGCCTAATGAATGAGGGGATTGGCCTGTTATATCCCCGTATTTTCGGGATTTTATAACGTAAATATTTTTCTTTACACAATATAAGTGAACAATTATGCACCAAACGGTACGCATTTATTTACAATCCCTATTTTAATTTTTATATCCTCGCTAAAGATATATTTTAATAAATTCTAAGATTTTAGTTGCTCTTATTTTAAATTTATTCAAAAAAAAGAGAGAATAATTCAACAGTCTATCTAACTAAAACAAATACTAAAGGTTTCCAACCTGGAGTTGGATATAACCAAAATCCTTTTGGGAAACATCCCAACCTGCCCATTACCAAGATAACCGACATCCACATGGCCAAGATAAGAACTTCCATTTGGGACAGGCTCATCATGAAACCCTTCTTAGACAAGTGGAAGAGATGATCCAAAAAGCCATGGGGCACAAAGCTGGTTTTCGCAGGAGAGGGACTTGTAATCCTTATCCTGAATGGATTGACAAGATGTATCCGTTTCCTCGAGGGTTTAAAGTCCCTGAATTTTCTCSTTTATTRTCTTGCGACGGATCAGTGTCTGCTGAAGCACATTTAMTTTGGTTTAACTGCCAATGCAGAGAGGCAACAAACAGTTATTACCTGAAGCTCAAGTTGTTCTCTAGTTCTCTCATTGGGACTGCATTTTCCTAGTTCACCCATCTTCCAGCAAACTTGATTCAGACTTGGCAAGATCTCCATTGGAGATTTAGCTAAGATAACCCATGACAAGGGGGAAGCTGTAGAGGATTATATCGTCAGGTTTAAGAGAGCCAAGATTAGATGTCATRTTAACCTACCCGAGTCTGAGTTTGTTTCTATAGTCAATAAAGTGTTGTCTTTTCCTTTTAGAAAGAAATTTGAAGGAAAATGTTTCCTTGACTTCGTGGCTCTAGCTAGGACGGTGGTGGCGTATGAAAGGTGTTTGGCTGAAGAATCTAAAAGCAAACATAAGTATTATGCCAACTTAGCTAATTGCATAAAAGAGAGCCAGGATCAGGATGGTGATTTAATGGATGTGGCGATGGCAGAAATTGTTCAGGGCCCACCATTTAAATGTCCCCAATTAGTGAACAAAAAGTCTTTTCAAAAGAAGGACTTCAAGTTTGATCAAAGAAGAGAATACACATTTGACATTAAAAAATGTGATGTAATCTTTGATTGGCTCTTAAAGTTCAAGAAGATTAAACTAGTGGGTAGACATAAGGAAAGGGATCCTAATGAAATAAAAGGAAAAGTTTACTACAAATGGCATGATGCCTTCACTCATAATACTAATGATTTTGTAATTTTTTAGAAATATGATACAAGATGAAATCGAGAAAGGAAATATAATTTATTCTGAAAAAGGGTGCAAATGCTTGTGAAATTGATTTTGACTTTCTTTCAGAGTTAGAACAATATGAGATGGATTGTAATATGGTTGATGTTGATACTAATATTGTTTCTCATATTGACATGCAGGAGCTTTCTAATGTAGCTATTGCTTTAAAGTTATATAAACATGTTGTGAATGAAGGGGTCCCGATTGCTCCAAAATGCCAAGAGCAAGACTACGACAACCTCAATATGTGAAGGTGGCATTTTAGTGCAGCACACCCAACCCACCAATGTAAAGTTTTTAAAGGCTTCATCAATAAAAAGTTGAGAACATATGGTTTGAAAATCTCAAATCAAGAATACCAAGTGTTGGATCTTTTTAATTTTCAACCTAAGGGAAAAAAAAGCTGAAGGTGAGGAGTTGCAGTCAGGAGATGTTGTCGGCAATATCAATGATAATGGAGTCGCCAGTTAGACAGCTCAGACATATATGGAGGCTGTTCAGAAATTTCCTTTGCAAACTAAAGAAGTGGAAGGTTTGAAGAAGTTGCGCTTCTCTATGTGTCCTTCTTGTGCTAACATGCTACATTATGAGTTGGTAATCACTGAAGTGATTCTCAATAACTCGAGTTGGGTACCTAGGCACCAAAAGCCACTGTTTGAAAGAGGCCTAAGGAGGGGACTAGTCATCCTTCCTCGAATTCCCTCTACTGTTTCAGTCTTTACTAGGTTGGGTAAACCCAAAGTGGTCCAATTGCCTAGTAAGATTGAGAAAGTGCCAAGCTCAGACCAAGGTGCCCGGAGGTAGAAATCAAACAAGGAGTGACAATTCAAATGAAGATAAGGAACATAAAGATGTCCTGGCTCTGGCCAAAGTCAAGAGAATAGTGAGGAAGAAGGCTAGGCTAATCAGAGAAGCAGCCACCAGCCAACTACAAGCAAATGCAGT
>SNQN01000977.1:36784-67798 GCA_008642245.1 Bassia scoparia
TAGTAATGTAATTTCAATTATTAAACCCTTATTAGTAAGAGTAAACTACCCAACCCAACTTAACTTCATCTCAATTCTCAAATTTTGAATTTGCAAAGCCCTCAACCCCTCAATTTCTTTTCCTTTCTTTACTCTGGAGTGCTTGCTGCTTGCGCATGTGCCTTGTGGCCGACGACCTTGCTGCATTGCTGGCCACTGATAACTCCGGCCTGCTCGCTACGACCAGCCTACTCCTCCAGCAACCAACGCAATGCGATTTCTTCAAGTATTTTTTTTGCTGTAAAATCAGATTTTTTTTTTGCATTTCCAGATTGTTTGTTACATAAATTACTTGTTTTCGTAGATTAATTTTCTTATGACTTGTAAATTTAATTCATATTACTTAGGTTAGGTTTTTATTATGAAACATCATGAACAATTAATAGTTTGTTCAAAAGTGATGATATCACTTATTTAGATGACTATGATTTAATTATGTATAAATTACTCTTGATTTACTATTTTGTCATTAAAATGAATATTTGAATATTAATTTTGAATGATTAATTAATGGTGTTTTCTATAATTTGGATTCGTAGTAACATGGAAAACATAAGTACTGGTATTGTACTTTACTTTTCAATTTTAACCTAATTCATTAACCAATATAGGGTTATATGCATTCATTGTGGAGCATAAACTATGTTACTTATTTATTTATCAAAATTTATGTTAATTTGTAATTACATAAATTGTTTTAGAAGATGGATGGAGCTATAAGTGCCGGATCTAAAGTTCATGCTCTTTTCACCATCTCCCATTACTCCTGAAATTCAACTCTTAATGATCACCTAATGCTAATTCATGAACAAGAGGAGAATGCCTCCATCCCACCACATCCTCCATGATCTACAGACGATTAAGTCGAAGTTGGAACACTTTGAAAAAGTTGACTATATGGAGCAAAAGGCCTATGTCTACATGTAGTCATCTTTTCTAGACAATAGCAAAATGGACCTCCATTTGAAAAGACCAATTGACTTAGGTTCACAAGAAGAATGTCAAAATTGATGTTCGTCAGCAATGTTGTCTTTAATCGCAAACAAGGATTCAATACAAGGTGGAGAATTATAACTTTAGTCAAGAGTGTCCGTTATTAGAGCTTCAACATGGTTATTCTTCATGATATCCATTGTTCCATAGTTGAACATATTGGATTTCAGACATTTGTTAATAGTGAATCCAAAACTTCAGATATAATGACAACACTCTTGAAGATGACATATTGAAAATATGGTCTCGAGTGAAAAGTCAAATTTGAGAAATTGTATGATCATGTTAAAGGTAGAATATTACTACACATGTGGACGACAATCTCACCAAAAGAAAGGATAGTCTATCACATCACACTTCATTGATGAAAACATTGGTACAGTACGAAACAAAACCTTAAGGTAATATTTTTCTTAAAAACACTTTATGTGTTAAGCTAACTTCAATTGCTTGAATGTTTGTTAATTATACATGCATTCAAAATGTTGTTTTATGTGCCACATCCCCACACCGCAATAATTAGCTCAAGTACTTGGATACCATTGAACATTATAATATGTTCCAACAATCCCCACACCGCAATAATGCTAACTCAATTACTTGAGCGATAGCAGAACATGTATATAGCGGTAGAAAAAATTTCTTCAGTGTCTTGATAATTGTTCTAGCAATGATGCCATGTTAATTTTGCAAAGATAAATTGATTATATGCCTTGTTGTGTTTCTGGTGAAATTTTTCATGTTTTATGTAGTGATTCACTATGAATTAAATAGTACATGATGGCAGATTGATTGTGCCCGATGAGAGAATCGAATTGTAGGTATTGCATTTGTGGAAGTGCAAAAAAATGAAAAATTAGGAAACTAGGCATCTTAAGGTGATTGTTCTAAGAAGTTTCTCTTATTGTAAGACGAGATGAAATTCCATTTTTTAATTTACAAGTGCTTACCTATAAAGAATGTGTTTCTGGTTTGAAAACTCATAATCCAAAGTTCAATTTGCGCTTTCCAAATCAACGTGAGTTGGAATTAGCTGAAATAATTATGTGAAAAGTTAGTGAAAATTTCATGAGGCAACTGATTATTTTATCTGTAGAAAGACCCTACTGCTAACTATTCTTTCGTCAAGTTGTGAGATAAAATTGGCTTGTATGATGAGGAAAGATGTGAACAAGTATTAGCGATATACAAAACAACAATGATGCGAAAATTTGACAAATATTGGTCAAATGTAATTGGAATTCTACCGTTGCTACATAAGTGATCCTAGGATAAGTTAAGGGGGGGGAGGAGGGTGAATGTGTTGTGAATTTTTTTAGTGAAATACTATGTGAAAAATGAGCATGTTAGTTGATAGGATAAAAATTGTTGTATATGTTGAACGAATACCATATAAATCTGGAAAAGATGGCTCTAGCTGGCTTTCGACTTCTACTACTTCTACCTTGTATTGCTACTACTCTTGGAAACGAGCTCCCTTCCGTACTGATAAAGGAGTATCATAAAAGGATAAGAAAGAAAAGCAAATAGGTGTGAGTTTGGATTCACACCTTGAGGATTGAGACACTCCCGAGATGAGTGAGTTTATGTCGTCATAATTTTGGAAAACTGATTTAAAATATCCAAAATTGAGAAAAGATGCTAAGCATTATTTTAGCATCCTTCTCAACAAGTAGCTTCCGAGACTTCTTAGATAGGTGGTAGGGTTTTGAGTCCACAACGATCAAAGGCCTCATACCAACACAATTGAAGCAGCTTATGGTATGCAAATTGGATTCTGGAGAATATTTTAGTAATGAGTTTATAATATACTCCCATGAAATTATATTGTAGTTGAATATTTATTTAAAAATATGTAATTAATATTCTATTTGTTTTCTGATTTTATAATAATTCTTTGAAAAGACTGTCAAACTTGTGTAATATATCCTAGAGATGTTGAGATGATATGAAGGAATGACGACTTCTACAAGTAAACTGATGTTAATTCGGTAATCCAATTACTAATATTTCTTGTTTCATGTTATGTACTTCATAAAATTAAATATATTAACTCTTACATTTTATACATGTAGGATGAGAAGACATGAAAATATGATGTTCTGCTACTAATGAGATGACTGATGATTGTATTGTGTGTAGCTTTGTTATGTTCATAGCTGTATATTCATATTTGCTACTTCTTTTTGGAGTTTGAGTTTGAACTATGATTTTTTTATGCATGAACTTTGAGTTTTTTACGTTTTAACTTAATTTGAGACAAGCTTGAACTTGCTCAACATCATATATAATCTTGTAAACTTTTAGGCTTCAAGTTGCTCTTTTGGCCATTGCATTGCTTTCCATTTAGTTTAGCCATTATTGGGCGAGGCTTGTACGAGTATTTAATTGGTTAATATCAACAAACAATAACTTTTATCTATGGAATATTTAAGTTGTATAAAGTTGCTTTCTATGAAAATCCATACAAATATGAGCCAAACACACTAGAAATTCGTCGTCGGGCGACCGCTTTTATGCACCGATATTAGTCGTCGCTAAAAGCTTATTAGCGACCGATTATTCGTTGGTAACTTTACGACCGAAAAATCGATCGCTACTAATTTTTAGCACCGATTATCGTCGCTAAGGAAAATTTATGGCGGCTTGAAATAGACTCCAAAAAAAAAATACGACCAACAATCGTCCGCTAATAGCTTATTAGCGACCACCGGGTCGCCTAATTTTTTTAGCAAAAAAACAAAAACAAAATCATTAAAAATTAAAAATCCCCTCGACAATAACACTTCCCAAATCTTCGCTCGACACTCACCCACTCTTCCTTCAACTCTGACACTCACCCCAAATTTCAAAACCCTAACAATTCACTCTTCCCTCTCACTCCTCCCTCCGGCACCTCTCGTCGTCCTCCGAACTTCCCTCCCTTTCTCACTCTCCTTTCTCCCTCTTTTCTCTCCTCTCTCTCCTTCGTTCTCCCTCTCTCTCCTTCTCCCTTTCAGTTCTTCGACTAGCAGCGCAACACACAGGCACCGCACCACCAAAGCCACCTGCGCGGCCACAAGCAGCAGCGACAGAAGACGCGCCCCATGTCCCTCTCCTCTTCCCTTTGTTCCTTGTGCCCAATGTTAAGTATAACCCTAAACCTAACTTCTCGTTTGTAATTCAAATCGTTTTTTAGTTTTTAACTCAAAATTTATAGATCTTATAAATTGGATTGTGGTAAGATGGTATGTTTTAGCATTCTTTCTTATTCTTTTCGATTGAAGTTTCAATCTTTGCTATAAAATTGTGGCTTTTTTCCTTTTTTGAATGCATGAAAAGAACGTTTGTTTGTCTTTATTCAGACAATGGAAGAATTTATGTTCTTGCCGAATGATCCCACTTCTGGGAATCAAATTCGAATTGGTTATTTCCATTAAATAACTCTTTCTTTCTTGATTTATTTTTTATATGTTGTTCTTGATTATATGATATGTCTTGATTATTGATGCGAAGGTTGAGTTTTGTGTTTCATTGGCTCCATGAGCTATATTATTGTGATTATCAGAGGAATGTGTGAATTTGGGTATCAGTGTAATGGTTAGCCGCCCACACTGATTGAGGTTTTTTAAGTTGTGGTGTTAGAATAAGGTAATCCAAATTAAGTAGGAAACCGTGCTGATGACGCACTGATTTAATTAATGAACTATACAGCTTGTGTTCTAATTACTTTAGAGTTGCCAAGAAATTTTCAATTAAGCTTGTGAGTTGTGTCACTAGATGGGAATTCATTATATTCGTTCTGTTGTTAACATTATTTGATATTGCATGTAAATATTTGGAGTTTCGTAAGGAAATGATTTTTTAGGACAATTAAGAAAACTGTTGCGACCTGCCTATATGTATTGCCACCACATGCTAGATTACGCAACCTAGTCTAAGAATGACCTGTAGCCCCTAGCTGAGCAGCCAATTCAAACAGGCAATTTATGATTGTTTAAGCAAATTAGCACGAATTTCAATGATTCTTCAATGCCAAAGAGAATTGAATTTGGTTAGTTTCCCCCTATATCATATTTCATGTTAAGAATATAAGGTAGAGTGTAAAACCGACCTTATCAATCTTAGAATAATTCTCCGAGTTATGAATGTTAAATGCTTGTTGTGAAGTTGTTGTAAATTTTGATGACTTGATGCTTGTTTCAGGCTATCTACTTGTTTAAGATCACTGATCATTTTCTTTTCCCTCATTCAGACACCAAATACAAAAGAAGAACAAGTAGAAAGTGCATTATGCAAAGTTGCAAAAAAGAAACAAGTAAAGTCCCTGTTCTTCATCATAGTGAAAAACTACCACTTTCTTTGATCCAATTACTTGCTACATTGCTTTTCACATTTTTCCGCGACACAATTTAAAATGTTTATATCAAGTATACACTTATACGTAAGTTGAGTGTTTTTTGATAAATAAAAGAAAAATTATAATAAAAATAAATAAATAAATGAAAACTCTTATTGAAAAAGACTGTGAGATGAATCAAACAAGATCCAACCGACTATCTTTACTTTTTATTTGTGTATATAAAATAAATGTGTCATAATTACAAAGTGTAGAGTGTGAGTAATACAATTAACTTATAGTTTGGTTTTGCCTTTTCTTGTGTTTCTATACTTTTTTTTTAATCTTGTCTCTAGTGAAGGACGAAGATTCATTTTTGAATTTGAGAAACTTTAGGGAAAGAATGTTTGTCGGATTTTGTGAGTTAAGTCAAATATATCTCTGACATTGTTTTTATCTTGAGTACCTTGAATCATTTATCAGATTTTTAATGGGATTTGTTATAAGGTCAAGGGATTCACACATTTCTTTTGTATAAGACGCCTAACATCATTATTGTAATATTAACCAGCCAAAGCCATTGAAAAAGCACACAGAGGTCAAGAGAGAATCCAAAGTCCTGTTCAACTAAGTACAAAGAAATGGAGCGACGTATAAAGCTCTTGCAAGAAGATAGGTATTATAAACAACATAGAGTGCACTCACACTCTAGCATAGACTCATAAGTTTAATTACTTAAGGCCTTTGCCTCTTTTTAGCTCAGGAAATTATCGTAGTTTCTTTTTATTGCTGTTGCAAACCTAAATTATCTATTTTAAAGAGTCAATTCATGTCTAATAAGGGTTAACTATCTGGGCTCTTTTTTTTGTTATGGGAAACATGAAAACTACAAGGCATTATTTTAGGAAAAGAGTTTCATAATAAAGAATTCTTGGCGCATCTCGTATATAAATTTAACTTTTTCTTTATTTCTTTATACTTTTGAATCCTGACTATTTCTTCCTGAAATCTCATGTCAATGTGATAGAATGAAATTTTTATAGCATACTAGCAATCTCTCTCTGTTTCTCGTAAACTTTCTAAAAGTTAACATAGTTGAATTGGGTGACAAATATTTTATAGGTTCGCGATCACAAAGTAGATTGAATATATTGGAGTTCTTTTATGAATTTGGAAATTAATGGATTTATTTTTTTCTTAATTTTGTAAGTCATTGGAAGGAACAAAATCTAGTGAAGACAGTGGAAGCCGGTGGCAATGTCCTAGGTAAGAAATTTATGCTGCTTTCCCTTCTTTAAATCTTTTAAGTTCCTTACCTCGTAAATATTGAATTAGGAATATACTGTGACTACCAATACTCATATACTTCAAGCATGTGAAACCTTAAGTGTTAAATTATTATTGACACAAAACTGCCATTCTCACTGAGTTCTAACTTCCAAAAGTGTGTGAAATTTCGGAAACATACAAAACTTCTTGTACAAAAATTTATCTATTCTTTATTGGATGAAACATATCGACAAAGTTAAACAAAAGAATTTAAGCAGGAAAGGCAATTTGCTGCATAATAATACTGCACTCCTTTAAATTTCAGAACTTTCACAATAGGTAACAATAAGTGATCATAGAATTTCATACCTCATTATAAAAATGTGATATTTAAATCATAATTTACACTCAATTGTGAAATTTAACCAATCACTAGTACTACAGAAGTCCAAAAATCATAAAACTGTAAAAACAGCGAATGAAATGCTGTGAAATTACACATACATAGAAGCATAAGCCAATAATCTTTCCGAAATTATTCATCAAAGTTTATCCTTTATTTGTGGGAAATGGGCGGCAATCGTAGCAGATGCTTGTTCAGCTTGTGTTGGATCAGAAACTCCATAACTGCAAAAATGAATTACCATGGAAATTGAATGATCAAATTAACGAAACACAAATTCAGAATTGCAATTTA
Source organism: Bassia scoparia (assembly GCA_008642245.1). Classification (NCBI taxonomy): domain Eukaryota; kingdom Viridiplantae; phylum Streptophyta; class Magnoliopsida; order Caryophyllales; family Amaranthaceae; genus Bassia; species Bassia scoparia. The sequence goes on from SNQN01000977.1 coordinate 44,101, forward strand.
CACTTAGGCAAAAAGACGGGAAAAAGAAATTCAAGAATGATTATTTATTTAAAGCAATCTATTAAGATATTAGTATACCTTCCTGGCGTCATTTTAAGTATATATTGTAGTATATTACTGAGTGTAAGCGTACAAAAATTTCATTAATTACCACTTTAATGTCTTAAGTGAAAGATAGCAAGTGATTGAAAAAACTGCAGTTAATCTGCGACTGAACTTGCTGTTTGATTTCGTCTATATAATTTCGATTTGTTTGCACAATTTGCCGTGATTTTTAGATTTAAATTAGTCTTTATTAGATCTTGTCGTATAGATATTGCGCATGAATCTATATCATATTTTTATCATTGTACTTGACTTAGCGAACACTCACACATATTTTACGTATGCTTTTGACATAAGAGACCTGTATACTGGAACTCTTATTCTCCGAATAAGAGATCAGTGACTTGACAAAACAGAAGGGCAAATTCATCTAAAATAGCTGTCTACGCTATCTTGATTGCTTATATAGAGTCTTGAATTCCTTACACTGGTTAATGTCAAAATCTTAGTTATTTTTAGCGTAGTTATTAAAAGCCAGTCGAGTAGCAGTTTTCCTAATGTCCCATACCGAATCAGTATATTTATCCATTGACAAGCTCTCCTAACAACCTTATGTTTTAAGCTTATCGATAGCCATTTGAGCACTGTAACTACATAAGCTATACTTCTGCCTAATGTGATAGTTCCTGTATGGTATTCTGCTCATGGATTGATCTTAGACTATTATTCTTGTCCCGCCTGCTCTTAACTATCTATTTTGTAAAGTTTACCTTTTCCTTTGCCAAAGCAGATTGCCAAACAGAGAAATTGGATCTCGATTCAAAATTCCGTGCTCTGGTTGCCAATTACTCTGGTATGTTTTTGGACTGTTGTGGGGGGCTGATTTTGTAGTTATCAGATACATTCTTTTATAGTTAAACTTTTTCTGCCGAAGCTTTCTCAAAGTGCTCAACTTTGTTACCCTAAGCTTCTTCTTTATATCTCCTTTTTTTTGCTTTAACTATATATTAGTCTTGACGAGAAAGTCCACGGAAAAATGAATCACTGGCTCTCTCCTCATTGCGTGACTACATTGTATACCAATTAAAGGACCCATATAGTGTCTCTCCAAGCGCCGTGAATTCCAAATAGTCGATGTAGGAAGCGTTGAGGGTATCTAGTCTATTGAAGCAAATAGTCATGGATTGTAGTGAGGTGGAGAGGCGAACAGGATTGTCAGGAAGAGATTGAACATAAAGTCTTCTAATGCCAAATACACAGCGCTGAAGTTGGGACCGATATTTGGAAGTTTTAGCAAAAACAAAGTTAAGGATTCACTTCTCTATGATCGAAGAAAATGTTATCAATAACTTTGTGTTATGTTTATAATACATTTATTTAATTTACGCGTTGATTTAGGGACCTATATCCCCAATTGCTGCAACATCTGAGTGATGTAGTGGATGCAGTTTATGCGAGTTCTACAAAACCGCGTAAACTTTTGACTTTGATACTAAAAAGAGTCTAAAATAGAATTACACCACAAATAAGTAATGTGACCGCTCTTAAATTATGCTTGATAGTCGGATTATCCAATTTACTTCTTAGTGCATTTTGTAGTAATCCCATTCCTTTTTCTATTTGGTTTGTCTTGCTTAACTTCAAGTCTTGTCTAAGCAGGTCAGAGACAAAGCTTACCTTCGACTATTGATTTGTGATCCATGGAATTATTGTTGTAATCGAACATAGTTCACCAGAAATGTGAGGAAGCAAAAGCCAGTCAGAAATAAATTAAAAAAAATATGTCAAAAATGCGGAGCTATATAGAGACTCCGACCGACAGGATCTTTGTCAGACTTGATGGTCCCATAAATGAGAAGTAAGGCCCGTCGCAAAAACTAACCAATTTTTAACCTTCCATATTCTCTTTGTAAAGGAGTACAATAACATGACTCTTCTATGCGTAACTCGATTTTTCATGATTCCCCACTAATTTAGCGGACCGAATAATACTATAACAAGTTTATTTATCTTGCGTCGCCGCAGTGTATCTGAATGCTCCATTCTCTAAACTAGCAAAGAAGTCTGGCACCCTAAATTATTTGCCACAGTAGTAACAAGTCAAATCTTAACGACATACCAAAAACGGTCGCCGCAGCATCACAACCAGAGCGCGAGTGAAAGAGCCAATATCAAGCTACCACACTCGTGTCTTTCCTGCGCCTGCGTAAAAACGAAAATTTGCGTCGCACCACACATACGACATTATTACAACTCCCAAGAGAGCAAACGAACTTCGGCTCGACGTGAAAGTGCCTGTGAAACCGCTAGGTCGAGACACGAAAAAATCGCTGGTTCTCTAACGTCAGCGACTGTACGAACAGCCGCCAACGGCTGCATCGCTTCGGCACAACTTCTTGTTGTGCCGCCAATCCGCTAAAAAGAATCAGGCCGTATCCATGCCGAGGAATGCTTAAACACGCACGAAATGGTCATTGTGCACCTGAGGAAAAACGATTCACTATATCTAAGCGAGGATGACTAATGGGGTAACATCCCTTTAGCCGGTTATAGGCGATGTTATGGCAGTATTTTTAAAGTAGAACAGAATATAAGTAGAAATATTATATCTCATTTTGAGAATCCTTTGTTTGGTATATATATCGAACACTTTTACTCATATTGTGGTTCTTTCTCTTATTAGCTTTCAATGACTGCATTGTACTCTTCATCGTTATCATATTGTTGTTTACCTATTTCAATCCAACATTATAAAACTCTAGTGTCTTGTCAAACCATTGCAAATCTATGCTCACTTCAGATGAAGACAATCAAACAATGTGTGAACATACTACTCTCACACCACAAACTATGTGATCCAAACCAATCAACTTCTAAACTAAGGTCTAACCAAAATAAATCATCAGTTAGACACGTTGCACGTAGGAGATGACAATCTCCAACTGATACCACTCAACTCGTGGAAAACATACAAATCTTAACACCGTCTTTACATAAAATATATGTATTAAAAGACTGAGAAAAACAATCCTTTTAATTTTAAAACAAAACAGCCCAAAGTAAAACAAAAAGATCTGAAAACAATTTAACGATAAGTACCAGAGTAATGAAACAACCAAAACGACCAAGAATCATATAAGAAATAAGATCTCTTGAAAGTTTGAAATGCTAAGATGAAACAAACGTTTTCTAAATTGAGGGAAGTGTCTCAATGTCTAGAAAGAATTATAGCGCAAATTTGAAGAAGGACAAAATATGTCTCTCTCCAAGGTCTCTTGAGGACATATGTTCTTCTTATGACATTCTATACTCTATCTCTCAACAAAGAATACAAGAAAATCTCCTGAAAAAATAAGTGATAACCACGAACTTAATTAAGAAAATAAAATCGAAAACATCCAAAGACACTCAGTTACGACGAAAAAACCTACCTAATATTTCGTCTCGAAGATCAATTACCGTACATCACCAATATAAGTTAACTCGAACCAGAAGGAAGGCCCAAACTTATGAGAATAGTGTACAAGAACTTACTGAAAAACACAATAAAGCCGGAGCGATGTCGAAATAAAACAAAAAAAACTTAAGACTAACAAAGCAAACTATTAAGCGAAAAAGAAAAGCTATATGGAGACTACCACCGAATTCACACCAGCACAAGAGCATTAATTCAGAAAGACCCAACAGTATTCCAGAAGGAAAAGGCGACTATACTTCATAGTTAAAAAGAGGAGTATCACCTTTCAAAAATCACTAGTGAACTTTTTTCCATGCTACAAAATCTGGCACAGAGTACCAAAGAACCCTTGCATCGCCTTTTCAGGACTATGCTGTCTCCCATACATTTAGAGCCCCGAGAATTGACTTTGATAGCTCTGAACTTGAAGATAATGAGTTTGTTAACTAACTTCTAACTTGTCATTGTTTTTGCATTTAAGGCATGTATTTACCTATAATATTAGGATTATGGTTATTTGGTTAGAGTGGAAGCGCACATAAATTAACAGTGATGTCGTTTTTTGATTACAATGAAATCTATAGATGATAATGAAAGATATGCGATGTATGGATAAGGCCAGTTATGATGGAGAGGCGAAAAGTTCCACCAAAAACATTAGTGCGGTCTATTAGGGAACTCAGCCGAGAAAATATAAGAAGCACATTGCAAGTCGAGTGCCTAATGGTGAAGGGAGAGACAACAGATAGTGGCAAAAGCAGAGAATAATTTGGAGAAGTCGAGATCCATGGTACAAACCTCGGCCTTGTGATAACCTGACCAAAATATAACTATCGTATAAGAAAAGAATAGCGCAAACCGTAGAAGCCTCATAGCTGTCGGGTGTAGTTCATTGTCATTAAATTATGACCCATCTCTATACAATATATGTCGCTACTCCCAAAATTTAATGATAGTACTATACTCTAGCTCGTAACAGTAGATGCGAACTGATAAACATCTACTTACACGTCTGTGTGTCATCAGCCGACTATCCGATCATGGTCTTTGTTACGATCCGTCTAAGTATAATAGAGAGATCCTATTATCGTTCAATCGCCGAAAGTTAAATGATGCACAGATTGAACTAATAACTCTGGATTTACGTGGAATATGCGAGCAAATTAGCACAAATAGTAGAATATGTGTGCGTAGATAGGCTTTTCTCTGGCCACGAAAATGTATGAAAGAGTGACAATACTTGCATAATGCTATATTTTATTATAATATCTAAATTGTCATTCTATTGATATAAGGTTGCGTGATCATCCCTATTCCTTTTATTCTCATGTATTTCTCTCTAAGAATATTGAATCAACAAGCACGAATTGAAGTCAAAATTGAGTGTAATATCCCAATAATTCACTCCATAGTTCCTCCCACTTAATCCTACATCACAACGCACTACCTACAACGACATTTTCTAGAGTAAACGCTCAGAAGCCCAGAGTAATTTCATATTAGATTCAACTCTTTTTACTACAGATTTTTTTACTAACCCATCTTTACTTCTGATTTTCTTCGATTAATTAGTTCTAAATATCGACTATGAAATAACAATCCATACAAAATCAAATATACTACCGCATCACCACAAATACACAACTAAATCCAGGATAGAAATACGTTTCAACTCTTTTCTATTTATTAGATCTCATCTTCTGTATGAACCCTTCTCATGTGCTTTCTAGCTGAGTAATAGACAATGAAGACTGATATCCTCTATAGTATCGCCGTCAGACATTCTACAAATAGAGATAATATAAACAACATGAGATAAATAAAAATAGTACGAAGCAAAAGAGAAAAAAATGCGAAATAAAATATTTGCAGACATGCTCGAGAGCCTTCAGTGTCTACTATAGCGGAATCAACAAAAAAAATACATATTCACCGTCCATTTCACCTGTCTCATAAGCAAAGTCCAACGTCCCTATCGTGCAAACTACTGTATACAGCCCGAAGGCTCCTGCGATCATTAATCAACAGCAAGAGTACAAAAAAAAATCCATGTCTTTCTAACTCGATAATCCCCCAGATCCCTGCTTACAAATACTAAGCAGTGTCAAAGAAAACATCTAACCACAAAAGCACGAACAATAATGATTTAAACGACCAACCAAGACGAGGCTCACGCGTGCGTATTATAAGTGAAAACAAAGCGCGTAAATAAAAAGAACCTAGACAAAGATATAAAATAGGAAGCCTATAGACATACGCTACTATTCTGAGCAGTAAAATAATAACGCAAGCTGTATTAGTTTCCCGAACCGCTAACGTACTCTCTTGTCCCTCTCATCGATGTTGTCACTGTTCGCAAGCAAAAACATTAAGTACAAATCCACACAATGCGCAGAACATCAACTGTTATACCACGCCTCTATCACCTCCCCAAGTCCAGCGACACTACACCATTCTCCAGAGTAACAGCCCAACTATCTTACTCTACCATCATACTCTGCCTCAATAACACTAAACTTAACCCACTATCCTGCTCCTATATGATTTGAGGCTAATCATTCAAAACCTCCAGCTATAGCACACTCGATATACTGGTTCCACTCATCTCAAAACAAGCGGAATATCAGTGCGTTCTTAAGTCAAAATACTTGAGAGTTTACTCACCTAAAACGATCATCCTATCTATACCCACTAACCTTAATCCTTTTGTACGACCTCAAGAAACTACCCTACATGTTGAATTGTATTCCACAAGTATAATAGGAACTCTATGTAGGTTGCCATTTCTCCATCGAGGTAGTTTAATTGACTACAAATTATCTGATCTAACAAATTAATAAGGTCGAATAATTTATAGAAAGACTGATCTCGTATCTCTGATTTATTATCAATGTATTCCATGATAGAAATGATGTTAAGATGTAAACTTTTCTAGGCCACTAACATATAGCTTTGCTCATTCAAAAACTTTCTCAGAACTTTGTTCTCATGAACAGCGTAATATTTCTTTTAGCTTAGCTACATCAATCTTTCCATTCTCTCACCAATCTATAGTCATTACATTGCACATTAGAGTCATTGATTTATGACCATTCTTTTTATCTCGCTTATACTTGCTATTCAAGTAACTAAATATAACATAAGTGTCTTTCTTTGATTCTTTGTTATATAATTTATATCACCTTATACTTTCCAGAATTCAATTTGTATCTATTATATTTATTAAGTAGATAGTCTAGCTGTAGTAATTTCTTTATGCTCTTTTAACTTATTTAGTTGTATTTGATTATTATTTTCCTTTGTCATTTAATTATAAAGTATTATATCTTAATATTAGTTTGTTGTGTTGTGACAAGTTTATTGAGAGTACACGAGTCGAGTATAGTGTATGAGTTACGCGGTTTTTTGTGCGTGCGTGAGAGGTTAAGGACATAACAGCCTATATGAAATTGGTTTTCTCAAAACAACTCAGTAATTTACGTGAGTAGCGCGTTGTCAATTTTATTGAGTCTAAGTAAAATAGCCTTACTAAATTACCTACATTACTATAGAACCCTATTATAGCTTTATATTAACTATTTATGAATCTAAGGTTAAGAGTTTTTGAGAACAACCTAGAACCCCTGGAGTAAATAACTAATCGACGTTACTTAAGCAATAGAGCGACTGCGCAACATGTCGTAACACACTAATACTCTTTCTTACTACAAAATTCGTACGCTCTCATTCATCTCCCTAATCTCCTAACTGAGAAAATCAAAGCCCCAAAATCTAAAACAATCTAGCCTGTATAATGACACGCGAAATATTATTGCTAGTACGGATGAAATCTCTCCTCAAATTCTGCTTCAATGTTGCTTCCAAAATGTCATGAGTCGACTCTCACAAACCTCAGCCTCCGATTAATTTCATTCCACTGCCATCTTGTTTCAATTTCGCAAGTATACGTTGGAGGAAACTGTGAGCACCAACATGTCGTTTTATATACTGCTTATTGATACCAAAGATATATCGGCATGATCTACATGAATGTGTTACTTGTCTCAAGATTAAATTGAAGTAACTTCCTACGCCTACAAGCTTCTGTACACTCCTTGGACAGCCTTGATTAATTTAAATAGAATACGGGTAGTCAATCGAGAATGCGTAAAACCAACTCATCACTCATAAGACAATAATACAACAACACAAAAAAAACAAAAAAAAACATAATAACCTCATTCATTTTCGTTTTATAGACATTGATATTCAACAAGTTGATGCCTATCGACACAGACACTTGACTCCTTGACTGGTTTAGAAATGTGTGAAACTTAGAAGGACCGAAAGTAACTTTATATGCTATTCATAGCTTGGTGCAGTCATGCTAGATTAGTCTAGTGTAGCATAGTTCATCTATATAGGTATCAGTAGTGTTGATTTTCATTCCCATTGTGGTAATCATGGATGTAATCAATCGGCTATAACGTAAGCCTGACCGGTCAAATTGAGACTGACAAGCTTAGTGCACTTGATACTACATTTAGTATGCGCCTCATTCTCTAAGGCACAATGAGATGAGTTTTGTTCTCTCCCAAATGCATCATATACGTAAAGCTTCTACGACTTGATACCAGAACAATCCCCTGTATCCACAACAAATACACCTACTCACCCTAGCTACACAACACTTACAACCCATCGAGAAAACCTTACATCTAAATATTCCTTATGTATTTATGACTCCATTTGCACGTAACATGAAGAAGGAAGGATGGATAAGTATCAATTCTACTTGAGATAGATAATGCAAATAGAACTCAAACGTTGAAATAAACAGCAAACCCTTGAACAAAAATAACCGTACCGGAGAACTTGAAAGAACAATATTGGACGCACCCAGGTATGAGGAGCGAGATGAGAGTAGGTGGTAAAAGGTGCCGATAAATCACCGCATACCAGATGGTATAGGCACATGACTACCACATTGGAAGATAGGTGTAAGCATTCAAAATCCGCCATACCTAATGTAACTTCTCCTTCATATCCTATGACCCCCGACTATGACGAGATCATCCAACTGAGAAAAAGTCCACGAGCCACACCACATTCTCCAGTCCTAACTAACATCAACACAGCCTTGCAAGTTCGACAAGAGGCATCTGTAATCTACAATCCGTTCTTCCATCATAATCTACATAATCCACCCCGCCCTCAACCCAATGACCACTTGTCATCCAAAAATCTTTCTCAGCCACTGTAACATTTACGTCTAAACTGTTTGCGGCAATACTGACAAAATTTGTTGAAGAGACCCAATACTCTCCTCCCCTGAGGCACAACTTACAACCATCAAAACTGCCAAAAATGCAGAAGCTGACGTTTGCACTGGAATCAATAGTCCTAGAAGCGATGCAATATAATCTGCCCAATAATCTCTCTCCACAGTTGCTCAATTTATTCGAAGCGGTATACACGTAAACGTGAAGACAAGCCTATTTCCGGCAAGAAATGCACACAAGAGCTAGAAATTAAAAAGGAAAAAATCTTGTACAACTAGACTTCTCCCAACGACGGCGTGTATTACATGAACTCTTGGTGATAACTCATGAGTTACAACAATCACATTGGGTCTCCCCAACAAAGACCTACTCCAAGCAACAGCTGAATGCTCAAAGGTCACAAAGTCTACGGAAAACATTGTCTGAGAAAGATTATAATAGATACAATTACAATCTGAGGAGAAGTGTTGGAATATGCTTGCGTAGTACAACTCTGAATGACTAACCGACGTATTCCAGATGGCCTATGTATTCAGTCTATAGAACGTTGTGCGATACTTGACACCACGCGACTGTTAATTACTTTCAGAGGTATAAGATAGATCTTTATATGAGTGATGAAGAACAGAAATACAATACCATTCTCCTATCACTAGTAGTAACACATTTATGTGGAGAGAGTAGATTGTCTATTACACGCGCATAGAGACTTACCTTTCTAGAGAAAAGCTGCGCATAATCCTAGGAGAGACCAACCCCTATTACTACAATCCAAACATGAGACATGAAGATCTTTGTATACTAAGGAACTGTACCAAAGAGAGCACTTTTACAAGAATGGGGGCCCATATTTTCTCTGAATCTCTGTACATGTGACCAGTTAAGGTAAATGAATACAATATGGATCCCTCCTCCGCATTGGCCCAATTGTTTGTGGACGATACCACAAGTCTACATGAGGAGAATACAGCAGCCAAGTAAGGATTTTGAGGATATCCAAAGTGACAAACCAAATTCAGTGCTCTGTTTTAGTAGCGTCTACATTGTGATCTCCTGAGCCACTTCTATCACTGTACATCACTCAGTGTTCTTCTAACATCTCTTATCTACTTCCGCTAGTGACAGACTGAGATTGCAATGAGAGTATGCTGCTCTAGCCCACAGAAGAGATCCTTATCTGGATGTCTTATCCGATATGCGACAGAAATCAAGTGTGATAACGGCGAAGGGTATTCCGCCACTATAACATGGGCTAATCGGAGCAAGTTCTCTAATTAACATTACAGCCACACTGGAACACAACACCTAATATCCCTCAAACTACATATGGTTGATCGTTGGTTGCTTTCTTATGGAGAAATACAGCCCAACAGCCACAACTTACACGTTTCCAGCAAAATCTGGTAATCAGGTTGTATCGTTACGATCCTGCAGCGCTATCCAATCGTCCCTTACCTCTAATAATGCATCAGCTGTCTCACCTAGAGCGTAACCAGTCTGAGTGCAAACCTCACATATGACACAAGGCCAACGGTACAGACATGCCTATGACGCGGACCATCATCGCCCGAATGGGAAAAACAACAGCTAACTCTTTGATTAGACTTGAAATTACATCATACAGGTTTTTCGCACAACCATGGGAGGTTTGATATTATAAACGCATAAATCCTTTGAGAATAAAGCCATCTCACCAACCCACACACATCCCTGTTCCCCAAATGAAGACTGCAAACCTTTAATGGAATCCATATGTTAGGCCCAAATAACCGACTCCACTATGATTTGTCTGCCCTACAGATTAACAGTACTACCCACTATCCTATATCTGTGAACAAGTGCATCATGCAAACTCATCCCTGTCGAACAAAAACAACCTCTGAGACAAAGCAGCGTATCTGATACCTGTCCCACCTAAAAAGCAACACACTGAGCGCCACAGAAAGCTGGAATTATCCCCATAGACGACTGTGTCACCTATGTAACATCCTAATTCATTGTTCTTCTAAAGAGTGCATGACCTTACAAAGCGATGTTATCCTGCTGTGTCCGTCGAGTGGTTTAATATATTCGCCTAAATGATATTTTCATCCTTAATTATTGTCGTCTGGCACTGAACGGTGCACATCGAAAATCGGTAATACCGTGTATGTAGCGTCTTCCTGACTCAGCAGTACACATTTAGTTGTTGTCAAAACTGCCAAAGATCAAGAGAAACAATGAAAGTTTCCGTCTGAATCAATGAGCATCTGCCAGATATTACCTGAAGCTGCGAAGTTTCTCTAGTTCTCTCTATTTTGTACACAGCATGAAGTGGTTGAATGCGCGTGAGAGAGTACATCATGCCCATCTTCCAGGCAAAAGTACTCTACATTATTCAGAGCAATTAAAGAGCTGTGTCGCATATGAACCTGTGGGAAGGCAAACAATTGATCCCATTGGAGATTTGTTAGCTTATACGAAAATATCTCTCCTAACTAGACAAAAGGGGCTAGCCGGTAGAGATAGATGTATAATAGTAATGCTACAGGTGTTATATGTGATTGCCATAGCATTTAGCTGTACTTAATATTGTTCTATAATACCTGTACATCACAGCTACTTAGTTTGTTTCGCTAAAATTAGATCAATGAAACATGCAAAGACTAATATCAGTGTCTGATGCTGTTTCCTTTAGAAAGATAATGACTAATGAAAGGAAAAGTCCCCCTTAACTATATCTCGGCTTAGCTAGTGCGTAGTGCGTATGATAACAGGTGTTCTCAGAAGCGTGTTAAGAAATCTAGTAAAGACGAAAATCATTAAGACAATAGACATTTTAAATGACTGCTAAGTTACAATGAGCATAAATGCATGGTATACCAAAGGAGGCCGCAAACCAGATGACAATCGAAACTGTTTTGGATGGTGTGATTAATGAGCAACAGGCCTTTCCATTTCACCTTTAGGAAGTGTTCAGTGCAAACAAATTACAGTTGGTTGGCCATGCCATGCAAGCAGACAATTGTTCATGTGGGCTGAGCAAATCTCTCTAGGCCATGAGTATACAAATGTTCCTAAGATGACCAACACCACCAGATGATGTTACATAGATCACTCCAAAAAGTGTCTTCTCAAGTGACGACTTCAAGGATTTGTGGATCAAAATAAGAGAAATTACACATACTACATATACTTCGAAAATCAATGTGAATGTAGAATCTTTCAATGCAACCTTGTATTAGGCTCGAAAATTTCGACAAGAGAAAGACAAAGTAAAACTAGTCCGTTCTTACTTGCTAGAACGATAGACATAAGGAAAGATCCTAATGAAATAAAAGAAAAGTTTACTACAAATGCATGATGCCTCAGCTCATAATACTAAGATTTTGTATTTTTTAGAATATTACAAAGATGAAATCGAGAAAGGACAATATAATTTATTCTGAAAAAAGGGTCTTTGCAAATGCCTTGTGAACTTGATTTTTGACTTTCTTTCAGAGTTAGAACAATATGAGATGAGTGTAATTATGGTTGATTTATACTAAATTGTTCCATATTGGACATGCAGGAGCTTCTAATTAAGCTATTGCTTTAAAGTATATAACATTGTTGTGAATGAAAGTAGCCGATTGCTCCAAAAATGCCAGAGCAAGACTACGACAACCTCAATATTTAAGGTGGCATTTTAGTGGCAGCACACCCAACCCACCCAATGTAAAGTTTAAAGGCTCTCAATAAAAAGTGAGAACTAGGTTTAAAATTCAGAATCAAGAATCCAAGTTGAATCTTTTTAATTTTCAACGCTAAGGAAAAAATAAAAAGCTGAAGGTGAAGAGTTGCAGTCGAGATGTTGTCGGCAATTCAATGAAAGAGTCGCCGTTAACAGCTCAGACATATATGGAGGCTGTTAGGAGAAATTTCCTTGCAAACTAAAGAAGTGGAAGTTTGAAGGAGTTCGCTTCTCTATGTTCCTTTTGTGCTAACATGCTACATTATAGTTGTAATCACTGAAGTGATCTCAATAACCGATTGTACTAGCACCAAAACCACTGTTTGAAAGAGCCTAAGGAGGGGACTAGTCATCCTTCCTCGAATTCCCTCTACTGTTTCAGTCTTTACTAGGTTGGGTAAACCCAAAGTGGTCCAATTGCCTAGTAAGATTGAGAAAGTGCCAAGCTCAGACCAAGGTGCCCGGAGGTAGAAATCAAACAAGGAGTGACAATTCAAATGAAGATAAGGAACATAAAGATGTCCTGGCTCTGGCCAAAGTCAAGAGAATAGTGAGGAAGAAGGCTAGGCTAATCAGAGAAGCAGCCACCAGCCAACTACAAGCAAATGCAGTTCATGTGGATGAGGAGGCTTTGCAAAAGGGAATGCTTAAAGTCGTCGCTGTTGAGGAGCCTCATTTGAAGGATGACACTAACTAGTGAGAGAATTCAATAGAGGGAACTCATAAAGATAAGTCTTCCATGGGCCCTATTCGGACAGAGAGGTCAAAAGGAGATGTTCTTGATGCCCAGCCTCATTTGACTATCACCCAGACAGAGAAGTTGTAGGAAGAGATTCCAACAGCCCAGCCTCATTTGGATGAGAGTTAGAGAGAGAAGTTGAAAAAAGATATCCTAGAGACCCAGGCTCATRCGGGTGGACTTTGTAAGGGAAATCAATGTCGGAGCCTCATTTGGTTGCTGACGTACTTTAGAGAGAGACAATTCAGGGATTATCCAAGGATTTGTCGTTTGTCAATATTCAGAGTCATCCCTTAGTTATAGAACTTATGGAGGACCCTACTGAAAAAGAATTGGAGAATCATGGGACAYAAAGCTTTGCAGAAGATTCTCTYATGATTGACTAGGTATTTGATGTGGAGTTAGTAGACTATGGCTTAGAAGGATTGGATCTGGAGGTGTCCAAGTTAGATCTTGATTTTCTGGAAAATTGTTTAGAAGGAGATTATGAYTCTGGCGCTTTTTGTGCAGTCACTTTTCCCCCAGCGTTCTAAGCCTATGGGACCGTGTAGAAGGATACTTCATGGGCCGATGAAGTTGACCAAGCCGACGCTGCAAGTAAGACCTCTACTATTTCAGCTGAGCTGAATAAATTAGATAAAGGATCTGGTCTAGCGCCATCCTTGGAGACTGTTACTAAGGAGTAAGAACAATTATTTATGGAACCCTTAATCAAAGATTTTAGTGTGGACAACTCACATATTAAACCCCTTTATGTGACAGTTAACATAAATGGCGCTAGATTAGATAAATTGCTAATTGATACTAGCGCTACTATAATCTTATGCCATGGTCAGTTTTTAAGAAATTGGGTAAGGGTAGGAAAGATCTAGCGTRAGGATTATCATAACTGCATTGAATGGCAAGTTTGAGAATACTAAAGGATTAGCATGTATGCACGTCCAAGTAGGTACTTCTAAAACTTGGTTAGCTTTCTCTATAGTAAAAGGGGAGGGTAATTGTAATGCAATTATCGGAAGAGAARGGCTTCACCAGGCTTATGTTATTCCTTCTACTTTGCATRAGYATGTAATAATATGGAATGGTAATGAATATGAGGTAGTTTGTGTTGATGTTGATGCTTATTTGATTGACACTAAACGAGAATTCCCCAAGATACTTATGAAGACCTTGCCTAATGATGAGGGGATTGTGTAKTCCCCCGTAATTTTCGGATATTTATAACTATATTTTCTTACAAATATAAAACAATTATTGCACAAAACGGTACGATTTATTTAAATCCTATTTAATTTTTATTATCCTCGCTTAAGATATATTTTATAAATTTAATTTTAGTTGGTTTTATTTTAATTTATTCAAAAAAAAAAGAGAGATATTCAAATCTATCTAACTAAAACCAAATTTATTAAAAAGGGTTTTTAATCCCCCTTACTCTTTCATTCACGCCTCATCTTAATTTCAAAAAAAAAAGAAAACGAGAGAGAGAGACGAGGGTTGCGCTGCCACTGCTTGTGCGCTGCCACCTGCTGACACCCACTGCCGCGCCACCTGCTGCCACCGCCGYAGCCAACGAAGCCGCTGACCAGGAGCCCGCGACTGTTGCAGCGTTGTTCCTGTTGCTCCTGCGCTGCTGCTGCGATCCGCTGTTGTGCACTGCTGCTGCCCTTGCGTCGCTGCTGTCGCCGAGCCGGCCACCTGCTGCGCCGCCGTGAACCACCGCCATCGCTACAGCACCGTCGGTCCATCTCCCTCTTCCTCTTACTTGTTTTCCTTTCTTTTCCTTGCAAATTCATGTTTCCAATTGCTTTTAATCTTAAGCCTTTATAATCAAATTATTTATACTATTGTTTTGATATGATTTTCTTATGATGTAATAGTATGAATGGTGTTGTTAATTTCAATTACATAAAGGAAATTTCAGATGTGTTTGAATGTGAAATTAGGGATGTTAATTGGGGTTTTTCATGTTTTAGGGGTTAAGGAATGATTAATACTCGTTTTATGACAACTACGGAGACAAAGATGCGCTATCGACAAACTCACAGCACACGTATGATAATACGCTGAGGTACGTTCAAACGTTCCACCAGGTCCAACGCTATTGAGCAAAACCCCAGGTCACATACAGGCATAAGCATGATTGTTCTTTCAGGTTTCTGATCTTATGAGGACTCCAAAAGGGTTTGTCTCGCAAAAAGTTACGCTGGCGATTCTCATGCTTTTTGTTTGTCCATCCATGTTCGTCACACTTGTTTTGAATCCAGCCAGGTATGTTATGTAAAGTGTTTTGTATTTCTGATTTTTCTATGATTATTTCTATGAATTTTGCAATGTTTAATACGCAGAAATACGCAGAAAAATAAGTGAAAATTAGGAAAATACTCGGGAATACGTCGGAACTTTCTAGAACAGTCTAGGGTGCGGTCGGAGATCAAGGGGAAATCACGAATTAAAATCGGGGAAATTCCAAAATATTTCGAGGTTTTGGAAAAATATATACGCAATAAGTTGAGCGTATATACGGCAGGTATGGAGCGTATAACCTGGTCAGGAGCGTATATGGCAGCTTCAGGATATACCTGGTTCTTGGCAAAATCTTATGGAAGTGAGAAGCGTATATTACGCTGAGGATAGAGCGTTATATACGCTCCCCATGAGCGTACATATACGCTCATCCTCAGCGTATATACGCAGGGTTGCCTTGTCCTCGTTTTGCCTCGTGCTATAAATACTCCTTGCCTGCTCAGTCCAGAGACCTTGACACCTTGACCACTTCACACCTTCACACCTACGCTTCATACTCTACGCTTCTACAGCTTGTGACACTCACTCCAGAGACACCACTTCAACGACACAAGTTCCTGAGACACATTATTCTTCTCTTCATCAAATATTACAAACATACATTTGTTCTATTCAAAGCATGCGTTTCTCTTTTCGATTCAAACAAGCGAAATAAGGGTATAAATCTGAGTATTACTCACAAAAACCTATTTCTCACTCCTTTTTTTAATTCTCTTTTGTCTTACTATTTTGATTAATCATTGTTATGAGTTTTTAATTCAATTAAAACAATATGTAGAAACTCACTTTTTTAACGTTCATGTAAATGTAGGATTTTTTTAAATGTTTTAATGTTTCTATTGGCTTTTGGTTTTCATTTATTATACATATTACTAATTGTCAAGTACTAACGGTTTGTTTGTCTCAATTAAGCAATTTCAATCGAAAGGACGATTCTTTGAGTTTAATATCTAACAATGTTGATTGTTTGTGACAGTGACAAAGGTGAGGGGACACATCATACCATATTTATCATGCTACTAACTTTGTTTTATGTCTTGTTATATATATATTTTATCACAGCTTGTAATATATGCTAACGAAGACAGGGAATTATAAATCGCTTGTCACATTAAAGTCAGATTAATCTGGACGAACGGTTTTCTAAGCACCTTTGTTAACATTGAACTAACAATCATTGATCGCCTTGTCATTATATGAGTTCTTTGTTTGTACATATAGCAACTCACTAACGTTAATTAGTGTGCTTCAAGTTCAAATCAATAGGCTCTTTGAATTTCATGTTATGATTTATGAAACTACAATGAGACCGACGTATAGAGGTCGCTACATGCGGTGATGAATTGGTTTACATGATCTGATTACGTACCATGTCCCCGACCACAACTTTGGTTACTGGACCTAATTTGTGGGGCACACTAGTTTGGCACCAATGTTTCGGGCTTCCGTGAATAACCTATATAGGCACGGTGGCGATCACCCGTCACTTCGAAACAACACACCCAACGCCTTCATGCGGATTCCCATGGCTCAACTCCATGAACTAAGCTGAGGTCACGCCCCTCCTACGGGGGGCTAAGCCCCTACAGTTTTTGCGCTTCACTGGGGTAATCACCATTTTGGTGAGTGGACAGACTTAAATTGTCCGTAGTTCGTATTCATAAATCATTGAATTGTTTGTTGTGACTCTTCGAAATGGGTCATGTCCTAGGCACCTTGGTTCTCTAATTATGGGCATGGTCTTGCTCGTGATCACCTTAAAGGGGGGATTTTACCTGGTTGCATGTGGTTAATGGATCACATGGCTAAGGTAAGTCCTATCCCGCCATGCCGCGTATGACGTGTTACTAGATGCGTGATATAGGGGTATCTCGGCCAACAATCACCAATGTTCTGGTGGTGGTGAATTGGACCCAGCTCTACTTTTAGGCATGGTACACTATCAGACATTACCAAGCCGACCTATAGTTCCTTCAGATCCTGACTTAAAGTGAATAATTGGTTTTAATGTTTCATACAATGTGCTTGTTAACTTGGTGACTCTTCATTCAGTCCAAATTCTTAACCCACCAACTAAGCCAGTCCCTTATCTTTTGGTTCAGACATTGAAGTTTTGCGATCCATTAGGCCATTTCAAAAATCAATTTCAAACTCCATATCCGACCTAGAATTCTGACTTAGGTTCGATTTCCAATCCAAGAATCTTAAATCTGACTTAGATTCGACCTTTCCACCTTTAAATCTGAATTAGGTTCAATTCAATTTCAACCTCAAGAGCCTTGAATCTGAATTAGGTTCACTTCAATTCAACTAAGAACCTGTAAAACTGAACTAGGTTCGATCATAGACCTAACCATTCAAGCTAGGCCCATTCATTTCAAGTGAGCTCGTAGGTCTAGGAGGTCTTAATTCTGAAATAGCGCGCATCTTGGGTTTGAATCTTTCTCGAGTCTAGCACTTAAATCAGATTAGGTCACTAGCCCAGTTCAAGTCTACTTTCGAGTTAGCTCCTTAGTCCAGAACCTTAAGACTGAGTTAGGTTTGTTCTTAAGAGTTTGTCAAGTAGAACCAATCTTTTTGTTTCTTGGGTTTCTAAAGTGTAATCTCTTGATTTCAGCATAGATAGCAAAGACTCCGCAAACTATGTTCTCTGAGGCCCAAGAGGCAAGAAGTCAAAACAAATCTACACTTCCCATAAAAGGCCCTGTCTCTTGGACCCTCCATCATTCCAAAAAAAGCCTAATCCGTATACGCTCCTTGGCCCAACTGGAAAAAATCAAACACCACTACATCAAAGGCCTCATGAAGTCACCCCAAGGCGGTGGCATCGATTGCGCGGGCCCTATCTTAGATTGAGTCCTAGAGTCCTAGCTAGCCATGTGTCCCCTTTCAATTCCATGTCTTTTGAGTCCTAGTAGTGTCTTTTAAAATATAAGCCATGTATGTTTCAAATGTCTTTCTTTCGAATCAATAAAATGATCATTTTTTTTTGAGCAATATTATTTTTCTAATTTCATGCAGTTCAACACTCATTTGGCCACAATTGGTTATATCTAATGCTGATTCAATATTTAATTTGAACAACACTGCCCCAGAGGGCCTTCTTCACAGTCCAACAATGACGCCCTCCCTTCCATTCCCTTTGCAATCAAATCAAAAACCCTTGCAACCTTTTGAAGCCCAAACACTATCAATTAGCCTATCTTTCTTTCCATCAACCCACATCTACCAACCTTTTTGGAGCCAACGGTGGCGTAGAAAGAGCACGTGCAGAAAAAAAAGAAAAAAATTAAAATGGGAAAAAGCAAAAGCACAAAAGCAAAAACATCAAAGTTCAATACCAGTCATCACAATGCAAATCAATATATCAAAATCCAAATCCAAAGTTCAAAGTCCATTCAAAAAAGGCAAAGTCTAAAAAGACACTGCCGCACTAGGGTCACTTTAGTCATCATCAGGCCTTTTTCAACCCTCAAACCACAGCCTCACATTCAACCACAAAAGCCCTCTCACACGAGGCATTGTCCAAACATTCAATTAGAATAACGGTGGTCTTATTCCGTAAGGGATACGAGGAAGCCTCCTCTCGAGGTATCGACCGCATCAGCAATTAACATTAAGTCGTTTGAGGCCTTTTGAGTGCTTTGACTTGCTAGAATCGATAATGGTTTTGCCAGTCTAGAACGTTGCATATAGACTCATGTTTGAACCAACATCATTAGCCAACCTCGCATCTAGCCACATCTCTTGACCCTAGTTCCACATTCCAAAATTTGACTCTTTTATTTCTCGAACCATAGCCTATTCTTTAGGTCACCTTCAAGGACTCATTGACTAATCCAACGAAGTCAAAGCACACCTGACCTTTGGTCAGTACATCTTGTTGAGGGAACTCACATCACAATCAATCCACCTTCCCTATGTTGACTCTAAGCCGTAAACCACGTTGTCTCAAAGTCTCGCTGGGGCTCGTTGTCATCATGGCTCCTTAATTTCCAGTTGGGGGCTTCTTGTCTCTAAGGCCCTATTACGTGTTCAAGTCTTTTTGCTATCAGTGGAAAATCCTGAAAACCTTTTTGACCCTGTCTCTTTCCAATCAAAATCACTGTCTTCAGCTATGTTAGTCAACGTCACGTCCAAAATGTCACTCTTCAAATGACGCTCTTACATTGGCACTTGGTACTAGGATTAGACTCTAGTATCGTCCTTTCCATGTCTAGAACCAGACTAGACTAGGACTCTTTCAAAAGTCTATCTCTCAAACCATGTCTACGAACAGACCTAGCAAGACACTTTCAAATATCTAGAACCAGACCTAGACTGACTTTTAAATTCAAAAGGCTCATTCAAATGCTTGTCTAGAATCAACCTAGACAAGACCACTTCAAATCTATGTCTAGAATCAGACCTAGGACAGAACACTCTCAATTCATGTCTTGAATCCAGACCTAGACAAGCCACCTCTCTATTTCATGTAGATAGACGCCACGCAGACCTAGACAAAGGACTCTTTCAAATTCAAAGCCAAACTCTCAGAATCATGTCTAGAACCAGACCTAGACATGACTTCTTTCAAATTCAAAGACCTTCTCAGAATCATGTCTAGAATCAGACCTAGACAAGACCCTTTCAAATTCAATGACTTCTTGCAAACTATGTCTAGAACCAGACCTAGAAAAGACTCTTTCAAATTCAAAAGACACTCTAGATCATGTCTAAAACCAGACCTAGACAAGACCTCTTTCAAATTCAATGACTCTTGCAACTATGTCTAGAACCAGACCTAGACAAAGACTCTTTCAAATTCAATGACTCTTCAACCATGTCTAAAACCAGACCTAGACAAGACCTTTCAAATTCAATGACTCTTGCAAACTATGTCTAGAACCAGACCTAACGAGGCCCTTCCAAATTCAAGGACTCTTTCAAATCAATGGCTCTTGCCCTTTTCAATCTAAGGTCACCAAGTTACAAGTCAACATTGCATGCAAATTTGCGCTAGACATAAAAACAGACCTATGTTGTCACCAAGGAGTCCTTAATCCTGAATTAGGGCTATCATTTTCAAGTCAATGCTCATTTCTCGGAAGCATGGGACCAGCGCCTGCATTCTTCCAGTCAGTCCGAACGGAGGAATGACCGTTAAGACTCAGACACATACAAGCACATCAACCGCATGGGACACGGCTACAGGTAAAAACTAACCTTTGTTTTGCAGGTACCGGCGAAGAAAGGGTACTCAGGGTCGCAGAACGTTCTTGAGTTGCTCTCCGTCCCGAATCGAATACTTTGACTTCGTCTTACGAGACTTACGTCTCTCCAGACTCAGTCAAAGTGGGGGCTTTCTTAAGACACCTGAAAATGTGTCTCCCCAAATGAGTAATCCGTGATGAAACATACCGCGTCCGCGTTTGTTTCGACTCAGAAAAGATGCTTTGAACTCACGAAAGTTGGAAATACGTGAGGTCGTACTCGGAACTATTGACAAAAGGTCACATACAAGGCAAACATATTTTTTCGGTTTTCTCGATAAACTCAAAGGTTTTCGAACAAGTTACGCTGGCGATTCTCATGCTTTTTGTTTTCCATCATGTTCGTCAACATTTTTCTGAATCCGCCAGTATTTTTAAATTATTTTTTGATTTTTCTATGATTTTCTATGAATTTTGCAATGTTTAAATACGAGAATACGCAGAAAATACGTGAATAATTAGAAAATACTCCGGAAATACGTGGACATTCTAGAACATTCTAGGTGCGTCGAATCAAGGGAAATAACCGAATAAATCGGAGGAATCAAAATATTTCGAGGTTTTTGGAAAATATATACGCAAAAGTTGAGCGTATATACGCAGGTATGGAGCGTATATACGCTGGTCAAGAGCGTATATACGCAGCTTCAAGGTATACGGTTCTGGCAAAATCTTATGGAAAGTGAGAAGCGTATATACGCTGAGGATGAGCGTATATACGCTCCCCATGAGCGTATATACGCTCATCCTCAGCGTATATACGCAGGGTTGCTTGCCTCGTTTTGCCTCGTGCCTATAAATACTCCCTTGCCTTGCTCAGTCCGAGAGACCTTGACACCTTCACACCTTCACACTACGCTTCATACTTCTACGCTCTCACAGCTTGACACCTCCGAGACACACTTCACAGACACAAGTCCCGAGACACATCTATTCTCTCTCTCAAATTACAAATAATTCGTTCTAATTCAAAGCATCGATTCTCTTTCGATTCAACAAGCGAAATAAGGGTAAAAATCTGAGATTACTCACCAAAAAACTATTTCTCACTCCTTTTTTAATTCCTTTTGTCTCTCTTAATTTGATTAATCATTGTATGAGTTTTAATTCAATAAAACAATGTAGAAACTACCACTTTTTAATCGTTCATGTAAATATGTAGGATTTCTTAATGTTTTCAATGTTTCTATGGCTTTTGGTTTTCATTTATTATACATATTACTATTGTCAATACTAACGCGTTTGTTTGTCTCAATTAGCAATTCAATCGAAGGACGATTTCCTTTGAGTTTTATTCTAACAATTTGATTGTTTGGCAGTGACAAGGTGAGGAGGACACACATACATATTATCATGCTTACTAACCTTTGTTTTCATGTCTTGTATATATAATATTTTATCACACTTGTATATATTGCTTAAACAAGACCGGAATTTAATCGCTTGTCACATTAAAGTCAGATAATCTGGACGACGTTTTCTAAGCACCTTGTTAACATTGACTAACAATCAATTGATCGCCTTGTCCATTATAGAAGTCTTTGTTTGTAACATATAGCAACTCACCTAGTAATTAGTGTGCTTTCAAGTTCAATTCAATAGGCTCTTTGATTCAATTGTTATGATTTATGAAACTACAATGAGACCGAGTAGAGGCCGCTACATGCGGGCGAATTGGGTTACAGATCTGATTCGTACCATGTCCCCGAACCACACACTTTGGTTACTGGACCTATTTGTGGGGCCAAGTTTGGCACCAATGTTTCGGGCGTCGTGAATAACCTATATAGCACGGTGGCGATCCCCTCAATTCGACAACACCACCCAACAGATTCACATGCGGATTCCATGGCTCACACCATGACACTGAAGCTGAGGTCACACGCCCCTCCTAAGGCGGGGCGAAGCCTACACTCACGTTTTTTATATAATTCGAATAATTTTAGTGTTCAATCATTAGGTTTTTCGATTGATGTTGTTCGATTGAGCTAGATCTTGCGTTTTTTCATAAATTTCGCTATTACTGATTTTTTCAGTTGAGATTATGCAATTAGAGCTAGGTTTTCGATTGATGTTGTTCGATTGAGTTAGGTCTTGCGTTTTTCATAATTTCGCTATTAATTATTTTTTTCAGTTGAGATTATGCAATTAGAGCTAGTTTTTGATTTGATGTTGTTCGATGAGCTATGTCTTGCGTTTTTTCAGAAATTTTGCTATTATCTGATTTTTTTAAGCTGAGATTATGCAATTAGAGATGTAATTTCGATTTTTAGCAACCACACTCACTGTTCCTTTACCCTTGTTTTTAGCAAGTAGACTATTAGTTCTACCTGAGATTCTAATGTGAACTTTGTTTCATTTTATGCTAACCATACTTGTCTTAATTAAATTGGTGCAGATGATGAAGACACTGTTGATAGGAAGAAGAAGAAGAAATTTGCTAATGATAAGGGAGGAGTAAGTGTGTTCATTTTTTTCATTATTTACTATTTAGATTAATAGAATTAGAATACAAACATAGAGAGTATTCTGTTTTTTAAGTTTTCTGATCATAAAAGAGTTTTTATGTTTTTTAGTGTGTTAGTCGTTACAATTCATTAGTTTGTGCTAATATGAATTGATGATTATTCTTTTGAATCATATTATTAAAATTTATGAGTGTATGTTATGTGATCTTTTTTGCTTATAATCAATTAATCTAGTGTTAATTAATTTTAATTCTTTCTTTTAGATAGTGTGCTAAATTAAGATAGAAGTAAGAAATATGTAGCGACAATTTTAGATTTTTAAGGAATTAAAGTAGGTTAATGAAATTGTATGTAGTACAGATTTGGAATTATCTCGTTGTTTGATCTTTTAATGGTTGATCATGATCTTTCATAGGAGGTTATTGCCAAATTCTGGTTGCAAATTGCCATTTGAATG
>SNQN01000977.1:67823-82158 GCA_008642245.1 Bassia scoparia
ATGACATTGATTAATTGTGAGTTGAAGTTAAAAGTTGAGTTTTAAGGGTTTAAACAAAATTTCAGATTTGATTTCAAGAGTGTTTTGAGGTTTTGATGATTCTAAATATTTTTTGGTATGAATTAAGCCTGTTTATGAACTATAATATATTGTGCAAGTCTAGACTTAGATTTATGCAAGTTTTAATAAATTTCAGGTTTCATAATTATTTTTGAAGCTTATGAGTATTGAAAATAATGGGTTTTCACATCAAAATCAATGGTTTAATATATTGTACCACTTGTATGCATATGTTTTTGATTTTTAAAGGTTTTATATTAAAGGGAATTTTCAGAATATTCAATGAATAAAGTGTTGAAATTTCTTATTGAAAAGTTAGATTTCATGATTTTTCAAGCTAAGACTATAGTATATTATCTACTATTAATGAGGGTTTTGTGAGGTATAAAAACATTGTTCAAATGGTTTTCGAGGGGTTGTTAAGCTTCTTAGTATTGCTGTAAATTACGTGCAAGTGTGTTGATTCGAGTTGTTGTAAAATGATTGGAGGGACAATTCTAGAGGTCGATTTCTGAGTTTTTTGACTTTTTATTCAATTGGCTCAAGGTACGTACTACTTGCGAAATCCTTGATGTTTATGTATGTGTATCTTGAATGTATATGTTTCCTTGGAATTTTTGGGAGTCACAAATAAGTCATCTATTTGTGTAATTGGTCTATAATTGTGAGACCATGGAATGTTGAGGAAATTTGTTTGTTCATGAGGTTTGATATGAGGATTGATATTAGTCTATTGTCTATAATAGTGTGGTTTGGTCTGTTGATGGTTTAAGTGGAGTCAAGTATAACTGCTTCATGAGGTTGTTTATAATACAGGATGAATTAAGTGAAGTTAAGTGTATCTTGCCTCATGAGTTTTTTTACTCGTTCATGACTTAATGTGTGAATTGAGTAAGGGAAGTATCATAGTCTTTAATGACGAGGTTAGTTGGCTTGTTCCAACAGGTTTCTTAACTAAAGGAATGATTTGTGCTAAATAATTGGTATGTGTTTGTGGTCTTGTTGTGGTCGTATGAATTGTCTATAATTAACGGTAATATTTTATGATGAGCAATAAACTCTGGATTTGTGCACGTCTAGAGTATTGACAATCAGGGTTGGGGTTGCGATTTATTCGCTTCCTTACTAGGGTCACTGATCAACGCGTCTCTTTATATTTATTTTAAAAAGGATATTTATCCAACGGGTTTTATCCAAAATGGGGTTAGTTTGAGATCTCATCTAACTATGGTGACGGAGTCGCGCCCGTTCGCCATCTGGTTTATTGAACTTTTTGATGCCTTTCGACGGGGAGGCATGGGGGATGAACTATGTCACCTGTGTGTCTGGTTTCGAATAGTGGCACCTTGTGTGTCTGGTTGAATTGTGGCACCTCGTGTGTCTGGGATTGGACAACTTTTCTGTTGCTCATATCTATACAAATGTAATCAAAATATTTGAGTCATTATTGGAGTCGAAAAGCTAATCGCAGGTACACTCTATCAAGCAAGAGTAGTTGATGAATTTGGGATTGTTTGTTTTGGAGGCAAGCTGTTATGTAATGTTTAGTTGATGTTTTGGTTTGAGTTTGGGATAACTGTATATATGTATAATGTTGTTAAGTGGTTATGAACACCACAGTTGGGTTTTCTTTTGTTTTAAGCAGCGTGTCGTAACTCGGTATGTCCAGTTTTAGGGGAGATGTTGTCCGTTTATTTTCTGATTTCGTAATTTGTATGTACTCAGCTTTGCTGATTGCGTGCTTTGTGTTGTTTGTTTGTCGTCCACGCTTTCTTTTCTTTGGTGGACCTGTGATGATCCTTATTCATTTGGAATTATGGGGAGCAGACCTTTTTACAGGATTTGCAATCAGATGACTAGACCTTGGATGGTTGGGCATGAAGTGAGAGCGATCGTGCTTTAATAATTGATTAATAACGTTAGACTTTACATAACGACTTGCTACTTAGATCACATTTTGTTGTTTTAAAAAGAATTTCATTTGTTTGCAAATAAGGGCCTAACGGTTGCCAACTTGTCGATCGATTTTATTCGGGATTTGATAATTTGGTTGAACTCATATCCTTTTTTTTTCCGCTGCAAAGATTGTTTTAAGCCTAAACTGTTTGAAAACACGTGCAGGTGAACATGCCAATGATTCTCTGTATTTTAAGTTTTTCACAGGTAAAGTGGAGAATTATCTGGGTGTTCAGGCGTTCGCTCAACTTATAGCCACTGCCACCTGGGTTGAAATTTAGGACCTTCAAGTGCATCAACAATTTTGTCTTTGATGTCTCTAAGATACTCTTTTGCTTTGGTGACATCCATAAAGTTAATAGAGGTGGCTGGACATCACAAATAACCAACACATCCTTTTGAAGCATTACTCGGAATATGTTATGGCCTTGTCAACGTTTCTTGCCTTGCAAATATCCCATTGATCATAGTACTGAAACTCACGAACATTAGGCTCCCAACCATTTTTGGAGCATCAATAATAAGCTTTCTGCATCTTTTATCTGGCCACGTAACATAATCCATCAAGCAAAGGACTATAAGTAGGATGTTAGGAGACACACCTTTCTGAGTCATATACTCCAGTAGGCCATGTGCTTCATCGACATTGCCTCTTTACAAACCATGTCAAATCAATACATGTCAAGAAAACCCTAATTCCAATGTTCCGAACTGAATTCAGAAAACTTGGGATGATCTCAAAGTAGGAAAGGTAAAAATCGAGAATAATACGAAATTGGAATAGCAAGTAGTGCTATAAAAATAGATGAAGATGAAGATGAAGTGTAGCAAGATTACGAGACAAAGAAGGTCGACATATATTACAATGGAAGCAAATGAAAAGGCGAAGATGAATCGATGAATCAAAGCAAAAAGAAAGAAAGGGTTTCGTGCAAACTTGTTGGAATTCGGAATGGTGGACCAAAATCAAAGAGCAACTGCGAGATTCCACACAAGAACGAAAGATGAATCACCAATCATTTTGTCTCGCCACAGTTGATAGAATCCACAACTTCAGTGTGTTGTGTGTGGTTCAAATTAATATCAGTTTTTTTTATGCTATTCCTCACATCTCTTCAATTTAATTCAGTAGTTGTTGATTACTCGTTTTAATTTCATTTCTTGTTGCTTGTTATTAGGGGTGAAAGTTCGGTTTTTTCTTTTGGATTATGATCAACTCCAGATTCGACCATTTTATTTCATTATTTTTCAATTTCACTCCAAATTCAAACCAGAATTCAAACCAAATTCCTATTTTACACCAAACAAACCGAAAAAATTCGGTTTTAAGTCCTTCGATCCAAACCAACGAAATTTTTAAATACGGTTCAATTTTTAATCGTAGTACTACTGCACTAGCAGTAGTAGAAAAAGCTTTACAACGATCTCCAGAAATCTAATTATTTTTTTTAATGCAAATAAATCATTATATGGCAACATTTGAATTTTTTATTTGTGATTTGTCGAATATTAAAATTCTAATAGGAAAGATTTATTTAATTTATAGTTGTTGGGCAGATTTCCCTAGGCCTCATTTTAATGCTTTATGAATTCAGTCCAAATCAATATAAAGTCCACTTGAGTTAGGGGGTGGGTCTTAGTTCGTTTTTTGGTTCAAAGTTTGGACAAGTTAATTTAAGTTTTTCTTTATTTAAGTCGAGTCAGTTGTAACATAATTCAGATTTGTGTTTGGCAAATCAGTCCAGTCTGAATAGTCGTTTAGTCCAAAATTCTATCCAAATTTGGTTCTGAGTCGATTTCAACTTTGGTATTTTAGTAAAATCGAGTTGTAATTCTTTTACCATGCAAGGATATCAAGGGACACATTCAGTTCGGATCAAGAGTCATGTGAAGGGTTTTGAGCTAATTAAGGGCAAATATCAATCAAAGAGGCCTTTTGTTTCGACTTGGCCGTCTTCAAATAATCTCAAAGGTTGTTACATTTTCGGAAATTAAAGCATGGGAAACAAGTTGCAATCATTAACTCATTCAGAATTAAATGGCTTGATTGTTGCATTTACAGAGGAACCCTAATGGTTTTTGGCATTCAATTTTGGACGGTTTTGTGCATGGTCTTCCAAAGGTTTTCTTAATCTGATTTTTTATTAGGGGAAATATGCTTCGTTTTGTCTTATTTATTTTCGGTTTTAGGCATTTTTAATTTTCTGTCCAAATACTTGTAACACATGGGGGTATTTTCAAGGGTTTTAGGCTTTTCAATTTTCTATCTTTTCTGAAATTCTTGTAAATAATAGTAGTGTTAGGGCTGAAATATTTTCGGTATATAATGCAATTACTTCAATGAAATCAATCAACCTTTGGTGATAATTTGGTGCTTAAGTGCATTTGTCCATTTGAATGTGTTTTAACTCCCTTGCTTAACACATTAGGCAGGCTAGCTAGTGTGTTTGTGACCTTGGGACCCAACGAGTGTTTTGCGTCGAAGCACTTCTGGGTTTAGCTTGTTAATTTATTCTTTCCTTTGCAACCAAAATAAAATTTCAGTTTGCAATTTTCTAGAGCTTACAAAATTGCAACAATAGTTGCCTTATATATATGTAATTTTTATTTTTATTTAATTTCATCTGTTAACTTTTTAATTTTATTTATCCGTAATTTTAAGCAATTTTAACTTTTGTTATTTTTAATGAAATTAAACAATAAAAACTTTTAATTACATCATATATAAATATAATCAAATTAGTTTCTGTTGCCTTATATAATCAATTTGGGTTTGAATACTGATGATAGAGATAGAGTTCTTACTTCTTACTCAAGCATCGAGCAAGTTTATTAGAGTAAGATTGTTTGATAAGAGAATATTTCGTGCAACACTTGTAATTGGGTGGAAATCAAACTCGTGCTCTTATATTACTATTGCTGTACCTCGTGAAACTTGGGCCGTTTTTTCAAAATGACCCCCACATACCTCAAGATCCAATGGCCCATATTCAAATCTTAAATTAAAACACACAGGCATGGCACCGTTGCCCTCACGAGCTGACCAGTTACAATATATAGGTCTCTATGGTTCTAAGACAATTTGTCATTATAGTCCCGTGCAAATGTCCATTCTAATAATCAAATGTTCATTTTTCAAGACATAAATACTTATATTTGGAAGACGAAAATTTACAATTGGTGAATATTTTCGCATTGAAAAATGAAAATTTTGAAAATTGACATTTGCATTGAAAACGAACATTTGTATTTTTTGGACATAAGCACTACTCGAGATTCATAATAAAAATGCAGTCCTAAATCACCTAAGAATTTGTGGCAAATAACATTTGAAAAGTGATAAGACAATAAATAATTCAATATCAAGATGGTAACTAAATTTGCATAAGGCATAATTCTATTCATAAGGCATTAATTCAATGTCTTTATAGAAGTGATAAAAACAACCATAGAACAGCATAAGGCATAATTCTATTCATTAAAAGAGCATATCGGCAGAACTAATTTGCATTTATCTGAAATCAGGTAAGTTGATGAATTTCTGCAGAAACTTGTTATCATGGCACAGACGGCCAATGAACAATGAGACGTCCCTCGGCCATCAACTTCAAACCCTTTTGCTAACCAGAGGTCAGAATAATATAATGCATCCGTCATCGTTATTACTGACGAAAATATCCTCTGACTATCGTATTATAGGTAGATCATTGGGTGAGCAGCCATTTCTCCTCCATTTCGCTCAAAAATAAATAGCTTCGTCCTGAGCCCTTTCTTACAGAAGCCTTTAAATCATTATATGTAATGTGTACATTAGGTTGGAGACCTTTCAACTACAAGACAGAGAAGAACTCTTGCAATCTTCAACTCTGCACTAGCTTCAACACAACTGTCCATAAGGATGCGTAATGGACATGTAGGCTTAACCCATTGTCCACCATGTCATTGAGTAATGCTACTGCCTCATCGAGCAGAGAACTTTTGCATAGGCTTCAAGTAATAAGCTATGTGCCAGCATTTGGGTCAACTCGCCTTGCTCTGCGCATACAACGAACAGCTGATGTGGCAGCAAACGCCTGTTGGCTTTGCACAATCATCAATAAGTGTGTTTATGTAAAACATAGGTGTTGTCTTGTTTCTGGCATCATATGGTTGAAATATGTTTATGGCCTTGTCAATGTTTCTTGCCTTGCAATATCCATTGATATAGTACTGTAAACTCACGACATCAGGCTCAACATTTTGGACCATCACATCAATAAGCTCTTTGCAACATCTTTCATCTGGCCACGTAAACAATATCCGTCCGTAAAGCATTGTAAGTCAAGGATGTCGGCAGGCACACCTTTCTGGGTATTTAGACTGCGTATGGCCTGTGCTTCATCGACATTGCCATTTTAACAAACCATGTCAATGAGGCATGCTGAAGTGGCAACAGTAGTGTGATTTTTGTCAGCTAACCATCTCCCAGCAGCAGAGCCTTGCCTCATCACAGAGCCAGAATTGTATAGGCTCTAATGAAGGAGTTATAAGTGGACAACATGGGTATGCCATGGCTTATTCAACAGTAGGTGTGTTAATGGCTTGCTGCTAGCTGTTGATTGATGAATTTCCAGTTTCCAGAATTAATTTGGGAATAAGATTGTGGTGATAATCGGATTTCAGATCATCATCAATCATCATCACTCGCTTCGACTTCGTCTTCTAATTGATCAAATGTTGATAATCGCAATGCTGCTGCTACTGGTATGATTTGGAGGTGAGACAAAACGGTCGGAATGATTTTGGGAATTTTAGTGTAAGAATGCAAGAAAAGGTTATAAGGAGGAGATTATCAGGAGTACTTGACTCTATTATCTACTGTAGTTTTCAAGATCATAACAACATTTGCAATTACTAATTGAAACCTGTAAATTATTTTATTATTTATTACAAAGTAAATATAACAATTAAAAATATTTACTAGTATGTATTTTCTCCGTATCAAATTAGTCGTAGCTTTACATTAGTGTAAACGAGTTAAATTAATCGAAATAATTTGGGTTGACTCTATTATGATTGTGTTGATCTATTTCGGATGAGCCGGCACAGTTAGACATTCAAGAACATCAATAAGTCTAACTATGGTCCAATATCATATTCTTCAATATAGTCCCGTGTCAAATGTTGATTTTAAAATATAAATGTTGCTTATAAAAAGGAATCGGAGGAAGTAATTTTGTATTTGAAGATAAATATTTGCATTTGGAGAATGAACATTCAAATTGAATATTTGGAGATTGAGATTTGCATTTAAAACGAACAATTTGAGAAATGTCGTTGATCATTCATTGTGTAACGCCTTAGGCACGAAAGCACGACAAAACCTAGTACCAATTACTTCTTTCTTCTCTTCTAGAATTTACCCTAGGCATATTTAGTATCATTATTGTACCCCTCTCTCCATATACTCGGACCTTAGGACTAGTCCTACCTTGCATTGGTGGGAGGAAGTCTTCCGAACCTACAAATTATGTCCTGCCCCATAGGGCTTGAAACAACTACTGTATAATGATTTGAAATTCATCCATAATGATTACAATCGCCCCAATTGTTAAGTAACAAACAATAAGTTTGAGGATTCGTAATTCCCTCAGACTAAAAGATTTGAATCAAATGTGAGAAGTAGGTTTATGTGTACTAAATCGTTTAAACTTCACGCTCTGAACACTACTTAGCAAATTTAGGGTTATGAATGAAACTGTTAAATGAAACTAATGAAATGGAGCAACAGGGGGGGGCGGGGGGGGAACCATCATCAATTTATCATAAATCAAGGAAAACTACAGATAAAGAGCTTTTAATCGAAAATTAGCCACTTGAAAATCGAAAAATTCTGTGCATTGCATTAACTGAAGCGCATAATCTTTACATTTGCAAAATCAATTAGCTTCACTACATGCAAATGATAATTTCCCTCAGTTTCCCCTGGTAACATTCATGTACAATGACTAATTATTTCACCCAAAAAAATGTGGGTGGATTAACACCACAGTATGCACAGCTTGCACATACCTACAATTGCACTGTCGCGTATCTGATCACCAATCCAGATTTTCAAGGTTTAATGCTTCTCTCAGTAACTGTGAGAACTTCTTCGATGGCAATTTTTGTGCCATATCTTTGCTTGATGATGTGCATTTATATTCATAAATGGACCCGTTTGCCTCAACCGAGAGTACGATGAAGACACGCCATCTCCAAGTTTTGTTTCTTTTTTAAGGTATAGCGTGATTGTTTCTGACAAATAAAATGAAGCTCTCTGACAGGATTGACTTCACCGTATCTGGAGTGACGAGGGGCTAAAAGAGGCAAACATCACTTGAATACAACCTCTTGTTGAATCCAGAATCAACAAAATTGCCCAGCCAGGATTCAATGACATCTGCAGGACCTGTTTTTGATCAGCAAAATCATTGGATCAGTACTTCAAACAAAAAGTTAGTTAAGGGTTCAAAGTCAAGCAGTCAGGTAAGGTCCGCTGTAACAGAATTACCGGTGGAATAGGCAAGAATAATGGTTCAGAATGTACTACTACTGCTCAAACCCGGTTTGAGTAAAATTGATAAAGCTCAGGTACTTTATTGATCATAGAAATGATAGAAACAAACGTTGGTTTAGATATACCGACAACTTTAAGAATTTTGGCAATTGCTTGAGATTGAAACCCACTTTGGAAAATTTACTTCACATTCCCCAACAAATGTCGTCCTCCAACGATGATTGCTGAAACTTTAACAGCAACAGCCATTGACGGTATAGCGTTTGGCGAAGCATGAAGAATATGCTTATGGAGTCCAGCGCGGACAGCAGATAGAGCATAACACTCGTTATTAACAGAAGCGATCTAAAACAGTCAACAGCCAGGAGTCATTCAGGATACTTTGCATATAGGTGTATGGTGATCAGGTAATCCAACCATGCATCTCCCAGAAACTCCAGCGCTGAAATATAGAAGTTTTCAAATAAACTTTTTTAATAAGAAAAAATGAGATACACTCATACACATCCAGAATTAATTGTTTACAGATGTTGGGTCAAATTTTCCGGTCTTGAAATTATGGAAAAATAATCCAGATAATATTAATCCCGATTTATCATAACCAGATCACATGGACGCTTGAAAAGGACAAAAATAAATGTTTTCATTTTAACTTCAAACACAGATTGAGCTTCCAACATCTGAATAAAGAGTGAAAAGGTTGTATAAGCTTACCTGATAGCACCGAGGATTTCGGTAATAAAGGAACCATGGTAAGTGCTTCCACTACCAAGTTGGGTCCTTGAATGAGTAATTTAAATTCGATTTCGACACATTTATATTAACATGCCATGCCAGTACTTATAGGGGGTTCTCGGGTATGTTGTGCAAGAAAGATCCAACTCTATACCAAGCCACTTCATAAATATTACAGAGGCTATTTCTCCACCTGAACTCAGAAATGCACAATTAGTGGCTTCAACGACATCAGCCAACCTCTTTTACTTCTGATTTTTCCGAGTTCCTCCATTATAAACAAGAACGTGCTGGAAGATATTCTTTTTTCAGTCTCCAGTTCCAGAAAGGATCACCAGGTATGATCCACTTTGTGGGAATCAAAAAGAATTCATATCGTATAAAACCTGCATGAATCAGCACATAAGAAACTTTCAGCTCAACTTTTTAGTCAACTTATTTTATTCTTAAAGTCGATAATGGTTGTGACAACCCATACCGGAATCTTGCGTTGGACCCTAGCTTACACAATGCAGCGTTTGAACTATTTTATTTTTTTAAATACTGAGGAGTCCCTCAATGATTATTTTGATAAGTCTTAAACAGCCTGTTGGCAGACAGCGTACTTTAAAAATGAATCGCCAAGGTCTTCTAGAGATTCCACCGATTGAAACCTCTCTTGACAACGTTTTGGTGGTAAGTGCTTCCAAAATCTATCAATGAAAATATTGATCAACCAAGGTATGAGGACGTAATAAGCTGTAACAAGGAAAAGTAAGAGTGTACTAACTGCAATTATCTTAAAAGGAATTCAACATGAAAATAACAGAATATGAAAGAACGTTAGTGGCTGAATATCATATTGAACGCAGTGATCGCATCATCAATATTGCTTTCAAGTTGGCACTCAAAAGCAGAGATTCAAACGATAACATTATCGATGGAAGGAATGAGAAGTATAAGATGTAGCAACTGATAGGGGAACAAACGCAAGACAGAGTTCAGGAGGTGTTCAACAGAAGCATTACTCGATTCTGCAAAGAAGAATTCCCATTATGCAGTTCATCGAGCAGTTAAACTAGATGGACTGTAAGATAGACTTATAGTCTATACCATGTGTTAAGAGACAAACTCAATATATCCTCAAGATTACATAATATTGAATATACTTTATTCAAAACATGGGTTGAAGTACACGAGTCAGCCAACATTTGACAGACTTTGACATACCGTCGAAGATCTTACAAATAAAAATAATAAAAAAAACTGAAGTGTAAAATTACAAAGAAAAGACAACATAATGATGATATTGAATGACATACCTCCCCTTCTTTTGATTGCTCCTAAGATGGTATTTCGGCAATCGAAAAACTTCCTCGCACAAAGCAGGTCTTGATTTTCAAAAATGCAAGTCAATCCATGCCTGTATCATTCATTAAAGATGTTAGCCAGCGCACTTGTATCACAAAAAAATTCTATTTTAAAACATGGGTGGGCAAAAAATGTTAATTGCGATACAGACCGCGTTTTTAATAGTAACTGCTTGTATGTTTTTCACTTCACATCGTCATACTTCTGGAGTGAGTTTCCATTCATGGCCCTAAATATCCAGAGACTGAATAGAAGACATTAATGAGGGGGGCAGACGCAACAGTTTTCAAGCACGCTACGATGTTAAAAAACCATTTTTTGTGTATACATATCCTGCTTGAACACACTTGCGCTTATTGCAAACAGAAAAGGAGCCTTGACTCCACTTGAATATCTCGTAGATAAGACAAGCCATTTTACATTCCCACATCAATAAGTGCACTTTTGCAGCCATTTACCGGGGAGAATAAGATAGTCAAAGTGTGAAACAACATCGAATTGCCGAATCCTTTCATGCCTCCACTAATTTATCAAGATCCCGATCCCTAAGAACTCCAAAAACAGCCACTTTGAAATTTCCTAACAAAGATCTACCTGGGCACATGATGAATGAAGTTTTGGCTGAGAAAGCAAATGATGAAAGGTGGAATAATTCATGGTATTACTTGACAGAACAAAAGTACATGTTTCATTTGTGAGGTTATTCTTCCTGCATATTTGAGATCCCAGACATATTACCCCAGTCAAACTTCCATGTCAAATGCATGTTCCCCAACATCGGATGCAAGCTCAGATTTTGAAACCAAGATGACGTTCATGCACAGGGATGTCAGAGTAAGTCTAGGTTGAGCTCCATTAAAGTAGCAGTAGTATGATCAGATGAATTCCTAGGACCATCACCAACAATTTCGTGTGGGATGTACATCTGCTTGGTCCTCAATTATATGGTTCACTATCTGTATCACAAAAGCACGGAAAAATATAAATCCAAGGTGGGCAACAACATGAGTCCAACGCTAAACACACATGTTATAGATGTGCAAGAAACATAAGGTCCAAAGGCAAGCAAAATGTCCTATGTCTTTCACCAGACCCTCTTCGGCGACGACAATATCAGGAGCAAGACTGTCTGTCAGAGCACGGATTCTCATGCAACTTCTTGCATGCTTCTAGGCAGGCAAGATGCTTTAAGCATTTTCTTATTGGCTTTAAAACAGAAATTGACTGCAGGGACAACTGATTTGGAAATTGTATAGTCAGCCCCAAATCCTTGTTCAATGATGCAACGCGGATAACGGTTTGAAGTACCTGTGTATGCAACCATGAAAAATTGCTCAACAAAGTTGAAAGCGCAAAACCAGCAACTAGCAAACAAAACCAAAAATTGAACCAAAAACCATATACGGAATTTTTATCAACATCTACAAAGTTCCAAAAGGCATACCCATCAGAAGGTAGACGTGAACAGTAGAAGTATAGTCAATATTAACACTAGAGCTTAGTGTTACCAGTGCTCCTGTGCTTGGAAACACGATAGTAGATTTCATATATTCCGTCAAAATTTAATCAGGCTGACAAGGAATGAGCCATGGCTCAAACATTCCCTTCCTCATAAGATACCAGAACGCAAGATAATTTTCCACTCGAGACAGCTGCAATAATTGTCTCCCTGATTTTACATCATGAAATTATTAAGTTCAGATCAATTCGTAGCACGCTATTGCTGTTTTCATTAGAAATGTCATCCATAACTTAATCAATAATCATACATATGGAACCATCTATATCACATTTTTGTACAAAACCTAGCCTACATATAAGTTACAAATATTATATTGTCTGGTAGAAGCCTTTGGGATTTGGGATGGGGTAGCATGTCAACTTCTTAAACCACAAGGTTTTCTTTCTTTCATTTTCCCCATACTCCATTTAAAGCAATGGAGGGTTACTTTTTAAGGTCTTTTTGTTGGGTAGTAAAAAAATCATTTGCCTTTTAAATTAGACTTAATCATTACCTTCTCACATCAACAGGAATCAGCTCCTGCATCCTAGCCCGCTCTGGATTGATAAAGCTGCTGTTTGAATGAACGGATTAATACGAATGACCCAAGTTGAAGCCTTGGACATCCAAACTTTTCTAAGAACGGAGTCGCAACAATAATATTACCTGGAAATGTAGCAAAAACTGTTATCTAATTGGAAAACCAATATCAATAGTGTAGAATACTTAATAGGATGCCAATGGCAAAGAGGAGTTAGAAATAAACCACCACCCTTTGCTGGAACTCTTACAACTATAGCATTTTGTTCGTTCCTGCTTTGGGGGCTTAGACCTTGCGTGAATTCCCAGCGATGTATCTCGCCCTCAGTCATTTATTTTTGAATAGCAGTTGACCATTGAATGATAGAATTTGAGAATTTTGTTGATATATTTGGTGGGTGTTTCTTTAAGTATAAATGTACTACTGTGTAATCTTCAGTTCCACTTTGATAATTTTATTCCAACTTTAGTGGTTCTTTCTAAAAGGCAGTTATTGTAAGTGAGGATGTCAGTCATAATAAAATGGTTTCATGTGAACAAGCATCTTATAAATCATATCTTCCTATTATAAGATGATKTGCTTTTACAGTAGCTTTGGTAGTAGTAACACTCATCTTGTCTACTTTCCAACTGAGAAGTTGTGTTGCGACTACACCAATCACAGTTAATCAATGAGTGGAATGGCTTTGTCAAAGCAGTATAAAGACGCGAGTTTCCTTTTAAGATAGCAGCTTAGTTAAACCAGAACTGATTAGTGTTTGACTCTGCATCTCTTCATGACTCATATGTCCATTTAGTAAAGATATTTGGTTACCTTGTAACGCATGGACGAATGATGCCTAAACTCTTCGATGCAGTCAAGGTTTTGTATTGTGATCTTTGAAAATAGTCGAATCTAACATTCTAACCTCTGAATGTAACATAAGAACACCAGTGCATCAGTTTTATCAGAGATGACAAGTCGACAACTTGTTGCTTCTTGCATACATAGCATAGAGGCRAGAGCCARGGTGCTATGATTGACTGTGTGTGGGACTGTGTGCACTGCGTAGATTAATCTGTACAGTAGATTAATATATGAGCACTAGCTTCTTTTGTCATTCTACATTGTTCATTCTTACTTTCCTATAAGGCAGAAAAAATAAATGCTCATTCTTTTGGGTTTGTGTTAGAGCACTTTAGGAAGGCTGTTCCATGCAGCTGTTTCAGCCGTTATGCTTGCAAGTTTTCAATCCTTCAGGCTTAATTAATATATTAATAATTTATTTCATGTTCTGCTGGGGAAAAGTGTGGCTTGAATCAGGTGGCTTATATAGTTCGTAGATAACCTTCTAATTCTGTTAAGAATGTACCATGGGGCTGTTTTGGGTATTTCATTCAATCTAATTTGGTAGACTAATGGAAGTCACAACCACAACCAATTCGTGCACTAAGGTGGAGAATGCTACTCACCTCTGTGGCATTGGTGTATATGAATCTTGAACTAGTCAATCTTGAGAGCGTTGAAGGGAAATTCACTAATTAGGGAATTTTGTTGCTTCTGTGCTGGTTAAATATAGTGGAGGGGAATAAGGATGACCTAAGCGATATATACAGTAGGACATGATGTTAATTGTGTCATTTAGAAAGTGTGAGAGCATTGTATTGTAAATTAC